>JAOXJP010234722.1:0-38557 GCA_025762735.1 Platanus orientalis
CGAAATTTTGAACCTTGGATAGGTCTAGAGTTCAAACCTACATCTCAACATTTTTTTTTTTTAATTCATGGGCCGGCTCGAAGCCAGGCTTGAGGCCCGATCAATTAATGAGGGTCGGGCCCAAACCTTAGCCCGAGCTCGTATATAATTATAGGGCTTAGCCTGAGCCTACCATGGCCCGGCCCATGCCCACCCCTACATTCTTCCACAAACTCCTGGCATTTTCCCCAAATCTCCAAAGCCATTTGCAAAGCAGAGCCTTATTCATACTACATAGACTCCGAACTCCAGCCCCCCCTTCTCTTTAGGAGTGCAAACCCTATCCCATGCCACTAAATGAAGCCCACCTTCCTCTTTGTCCCTCTTCCAGAGAAAATCATGCTGAATCTGCTTCATTTCTTTGCAAACAACCATCGAAATGACAAACAGGGAGAGATAATAAGTGGGAATACTCGCCAAAGAAGACTTAATGAGAGTGAGCCTTCCCTTTTTAGATAAATAGCGAGCTTTCCATCCGGCCAACCTTTTCCTCATGCGATTTATAACCGGATCCCAAACCTCTTTTTGTTTGAAAAAGGACCCAAGGGGCATCCCCAAGTACTTGGATGGAAGAGATCTCATTCGGCACCCCAGATCCATTACCAGTTGATCCATATTAGGAACATCCCCCACCGCAATTATAGAGCTTTTGGCTAGATTGAGGTGCAAGCCCGAAACTGTCTCAAAGCACCTAAGCACACACTGAAACAGTCTAATCTGCCGTTGGGAGTTATCACAAGAAATGATGGTATCGTCCGCAAATTGGAGATGAGACACCAAGAAGTCCCCGCCACCATGGGAAAAACCTTCAAACAAACCCCCCAGCACGCCAGCCACTAATAAGAATAAGAGTGGAGATAAAGGATCGCCCTGACATAAACCCCTAAAGCACCCAAAGTGGCCCTTAGGAACTCCATTTAATAGCACTAAAAAGGAAGCTAGGCTAATACATTTCTAGATCCAGACTATCCAATGGATCCCAAACCACATCTCCTCAGCATATAAAGAAGGAAATCTCAATTGACATGGTCGTAGGTTTTCTCCAGGTCCAACTTGATAGCAACCCCCAAGCGACCTTCCTTAACCGAGCATCAATACATTCATTCACAAAAAGAACTCCATCAATCAAACTGCCTTTCAAGAAAGCCCATTGTTCCTTAGGAACAATCCTTGAAAGAACATCGATAAGACGCAAGGCCAAACATTTAGAAACAATCTTATAAATGCTTCCCACCAGGCTAATGGGACGAAAGTTTGAAATGTGCTCTGCACCCTCTTTCTTAGGAATCAGGGAAATGTAAGTGGTGTCGCTCCCTTTGTCCAAGAAGCCTCTCCTAAAGAAATCATTGATGACTAACATAAGGTCCACCCGAATCACCTCCCAGCATACCTTATAAAAAGCAATTGAGAAACCATCAGGCTCTGGGGCCTTATCGCCATCAAGCAACCACATGGCCATCTTAACCTCTTCTTCATCAAACGGTCTCTCTAGCCACTTAGCCTGCTCCTCCCCCAATACGGGAAAATTCAGACCATCCACCTCAGGCCTCGTAAAGAACTCCCCCACATGCCTCTTTAACTCATCATCGTTGACAACTTGTGCGTCCCCAATAAACAAACTACTAATGCCATTAGTAGACCTTCTAGCGTTTGCCATCCTGTGAAAAAACTTAGTATTGTTGTCACCTTCTTTTAGCCATTGCACCCTCAATTTCTAGCACCACATCACCTCCTCTATTGCCAGAAATATGTCATACTTAGCTCTAGCCACCTTTTTGGAATTCCGTTGCTCCTCATCCAACTCCACCTCTTCCTCTAACCTGTCCCATCTTTGGATGTCCTCCAAACAAGTAGATTTCAGCCTCTGAATATCCCTAAAAACTTCCCTATTCCAAATCCTCAATATGTCCTGAAGGCCTTTCATTTTCAACCGGAATCTTTGGCCTGAGGGGCCCTAAACCTCTATCTCCCCCACCAATATCTCACAAACTCAACAAAACCAGGATACAAGAGCCACATATTTTGGAATTTGAAAGGAAAATGGCCCACCTATCTAATAACCTCACAACCTTTCAATAGAATCGGCGTATGATCGGACCCGGTCAAGGAAGAGCGCTCACACTCATCGGCGAGAAGAAATCATCACAATCTGTGGAAACCAAGAACCTGTCCAATTTACTCAGAGATGGATTGTCCTGGAAGTTCGACCAAGTAAATCTGGCACCTACCAAATGCACATCAATGAGGTCATTTCTATCTACAAATCCCCGAAGATGTCCATCCCCCTAGTCCTCCTTGTAGCCCTATTCCTTCATTCAAGAACAAGACTTCATTAAAATCACCCCCAACGCACCATGGGATCTCCCTTCTACCTCTAATCACCTCCAATTCATTAATGAAATCATCAAATACCTGCCCTCCATCCATCGGACCATATACTCTTGTCACCATCCATTTTGTGGATTCACCCTTGATGGTTGCCACCGCAGTCATAGAAAAAGAGTTCACCCATCCAATCTCCACATCCACCTCGTCTGAATCCCAAAGCAATAAGACCCCCCCACTGTTTCAACAGCAGGCAAGGCGAGCCAACATGATGTCACAAACTTGCAAAGACCGTGAACAATATCACTGGAGATCCCCATCAACTTTGTTTCCTTCAACAAAATTATATCAGGTTTACATCTCCTAACTAATTCTTTCACGTGCCTTCTCCTTTCATGATTACCCAGCCCCTCACATTCCAGGATAAGATCGTGTACTTCATGAGAACACATGATAGGACCCACAAGTCTTCTTCCCAGCACCTTCCCTTGTCAATCCACCACCCTTATCATACGAGAGACCCTAGTTGAGATTTTTTAATTCTCAATGAATTTTGCCATTTTTTGGACAACTACAACCACCCGTGCTCACACTTGTGGAACGAAGCAAAGCTCTCTTTTCCAGCTCGGCAAAGAATTCCCAGGCCGTATGTTCCAATCCTTCGAAAGATAAACCCAAGACACCACTGACTTCTTCCATTTTCTAAAGAACCCAATCTGAGATGGAGGCGATCGGAGTTTCAACTTCTCCAAAATCGAACCAAGGGACCAAGGTCAGCTACCTATCATGCACCAGCTTCATAGATTCACCAATAGAAAACTTATAGCATTCTCCCTTTTTAGAACCCACCGGAAGCAATTCCAAATTTCGAAAGCAAGTTGTGCACCCCCCACCACCCCAATCCCATAAGGGCAGACTCTTATCTTCAAGTCCTGAACACCTTGACAGGAGATCCAAGGTCCCTTAATGCCAAGGTTTACTCCCCAAGAACCCTTCGCAAAAAGGATTGACATCCCCCGTCCCCATAACAATCCTTGGACCTGATAGCCCCCTAAGACCACCGAACGCATAGGGCTGATCACCCCTGCGATTTGAATGAGCATCTGGGATAGCCAGATGGGGAAAATAGCTAGGAGCCCCCACCTACCGTGACCGACAATCCTCCCTAATAAGCTTCCTACAATCCTACCTTCAACACCTCCCAGAGATTCACTCGAAAACCTCAGGCCTATTTCCACCAAATCTCTACCTTGTCCCGCAAAAACTTCTTCATTAGTGAAGCCCCAGTCCAGCATCTCAGCACCAGATGAATTTGGTTCGTGCATTTCTCCCTCATAAGAAACCTCCACCATGCTTAGATCAGATGCAAAGGGACCCAAACCTGCTCCTTTTGCATCGATGCAGGTACCAGCAAAATCCAACAATTCATCGAGTGCAAAGAGATTCAGATCTTCCCCTTCCTCTTCAAAGGAGGTATCAACAAATGACACAACGATCTCCACAACCTTCGATCTTATCACACAAGAAGTCTCCCGTTTGCAATGAAGACCCTCCACCACTCCCTCCTCAACAGGGAACTCCTCCCAATTATTAGAAATGCATCCAGGCCCTTCCATCAGCTTCGAAATATCACCCAGCCTAGCCCGACTTACAGTTTCCCCACAAAGCCCTCCTTGCCTACAAAATTAGGGCCAACTCCTTCTGCCAAATTATTCTTCCCAACCAGCCCCTCCTGACTTTGAGAACTACATCCAGCCCCATCCTGCGATTTTTTTTCCCAAAAGCCTTTAAAACCCACTCTTTTGTTGGATTGGGTTTAGAAGCGTCTTTTTGCCGCTGTACATCCACTACTCCGCACATAAGGCAAAAACTACCATGGGAACTGGTCTTCTCTGGTTTTTTATTCAAGCCCCCTCCAATTTCCCTCGTCACCACTCCCTTACCACGATCCTTCTCCTGCCTAGCAATGACAAGGGTGGATTGTATCCGCTCCTCTTATCTAACGCTCCTCTCCACACCCTATCCGGGGTGGGCACATCAATGTTGACAAGTGATATGTGCCCCCCCCCCAAAAAAAAAAAAAAGTGAAAATCATTTGTTGGCGCTGATGTGCCCGGCCCTTAACAAGGGGCGGAGAGGAGCGTTAGTTATGAGGAGCGGATAGAATCCACCCTTGGCAATGACAGCTAGCTTCAGATTTTGAAATTTGAAATACACCTCACTGAGGTGGACCAAGCTCACCGCCGGCCATTTCTCAACACTCAACTCCGGCTAAAAAAATGATCATCAGTTTATGCTCCTTACCTCTATCAAAGAGGAAGATGACACGGGGAATTTTCTCTGGCAAGCTGCCCTGAACCCACAGTTTAGCAGTAGAACAGTCCTCCAATTGCTTTGTTGCCTTTGCCACTAAGATGAAGCCACTGCACAAGCCACCAATTGCTCTAAAGAAACCAAAGGTCCAAAGGTGTAGAAGAAGCCCTGTCACTATGATTAAGCAATGTCTCACAGCTTGGTCCCCTGCCTCGCTTAGAGTCCACCTGAAGAACTTGAGCCAACCCCCTTCATTCCTTCCTTGCATCGATCGAAGGTTCAATAACTTCTTAGATTCATCCTCTGTCTCCTAGAATAAAATAACGTTGTTCTGGGACAACCTTCTCCAAATGGGAGTTCTGCTGGATTGGAGTGTCTGCATCATCTTGGTGAAATTTGCAGCCCAATTTATCACCCGTCCCTTTTTTCTGCATATCACATTATTATCATGGCGTTCTCCCAAAAACCCAACGCCGTTGCCTAACCGTAGGAAGTCTGGATACCTAACCTCCCCTCCACAGAGATAATCTCTCCGGCAATCCTTGAGCCTGAGTCTAACATTATTTTAGACACTAGGTTATATCTTCTATCAGAGGGAGAACCATTTGTGCCCAAAGCATACATATTCGTTAAGGGGGTGGTTCATACTCCTGGGGTATTCATTTCCCTAATACCTCTTTGGGACTTAGCTTTTAGCTATTTCTGGAAGGTACTATGGAAAATGAAGGATGTATTAGGTGGCCAATTATCACATGATTACCATCCACCTATTGATGGGTGTCTTGAGATGGTAATCAAGAGTCATGGTCCTTTCCTGAGCTTAGAGACTTTACTGAGATGTCTGGTCGGTAAGAACCTCAGGACCTGAGGTAGTTTTCTGTCTACCACAGAGTTTGCATACATTAGTTCGGTAAATAGGATAACTGACATGAGTCTGTTAAAGATTGTCATATTTAGTAGACCCAGGGTTCCAATAGACTTCATATATATGTTTGCATTGCATTGTCCATTTGAGTATGCATCTGCATTGGCATTACATTTTCATTCACTATACCAGGAGATCAGGTGTATAATTGCTATGAGTAATGAGAAATATAAATAGTCGACTGATTTGCACTGTTCGCAACGGGATTTTCAGGTCGGTGATTTAGTTATGGTTTGATTGCGTGTAAGGAATTTGGGACCTTACAAGGTTCTGAACAATGTTGGACATAACGTAAATGTTTTGGATATTCCGGCCAATTTAGATATCAGCTCTACCTTTCATTTGGCATTACATTTTCATTCACTATACCAGGAGATTAGGTGTATAATTGCTATGAGTAATGAGAAATATAAACAGTCGACTGATTTGTACTGTTCACATCGGGATTTTCAGGTTGGTGATTTAGTTATGGTTTGATTGCGTGTAAGGAATTTGGGACCTTACAAGGTTCTGAACAATATTGGACATAAAGTATATGTTTTGGATATTCCGGCCAATTTAGAGATCCGCTCTACCTTTCATGTTAAGAAACTTGTACCCTATCATAGTCATTCCATACCCGATCCCAAGCCTTCTGTAGTTACTCAGACCTTAGTCCTTCAGTCTCCTTAGCCTATGTCACTTTTACCATCAGTTACTAATTCCGGAAGGAGATTGAGATCACATTAGAGGATCATATCACTTCTACTCGATGGGGAGGTTACCAGAGATACCCCGTCAAGTGGAAAGACCGGCAAGAGATTAACAGTATTTGATTAATAGAGAGCAAGTTGCGGCAGGTTGACAATGATGTTCTAGAGCAATATAGCAACCGTTTATCGTCAAAGGAGACTCTTTCCCAGGAGGGGAGAGTTGACACAGACATCGTGATCGAGATGATGATTGGGCCATATTCACAGCTATTTTAGTTCTTTTATTTACTTTATCTCTTTTTATGTCTCTTGTTGGAGGGGGACACATGTTGGTAAGGTTATTTTAGTCCATAGGTGTTATGTAGAGATATTTTTATTATTTTTTACAGTTTAGGGTTATTTTTGTCATGAGAGAATAAGAGAGAGGGCTTTATTGTCTAGTTTCCAATTTTGTAAAAGATACTTGATCGTGGGACTTGATTTATAGAGCCCACGACCAGCACAATTGTTTATGCAAGAATATTGAAATTTTTTGCTCTCATGTTTTTAGTCTTCTTCTTCTTGCTTGTTTGCAGTTGAAGAACCTTTAAAACCTTGAAATGGGTCTAAGTTCCACCTAGTTTATCGTTAGTGGTGGAGGCCATTCCCTTCCCATTAGGTTAAAGGTTCCCACCTCCTTCTTATTTGCTTACTTACTAATTTTTCTGGTGCTAAAACTTATATATTGTTGGAAGATTCAAAACCAACAGGCCATCTACAAGGTTTTTCTTGAGCTACATCTCCAGGAGGTCAACAAATTCCAGACGATTCAACCAAAGAAGATTCCTTGCATTGGCTTGATCTTTCGAAGGGTTTACAATCTGATTTCTCTAAGCCAGGTGTGCCTTCCTGAAGCAAGGTACCTAGACTCTTTTGCTTATATCTCCCTAAACTTCTAAGTATTTGATCAGGAGCTCTCTCCTAGATACTTAATAGCCCTGGGCAACCCATCCTCTATCAACTATCCACCTCAGCTAGTTGGTTTAAAGAAGTCCCAAAGGCATGATTCCCTGCCAGGCGTGAACTTGACTGTTTGAGCAATTTTGGAAGATTGAGTATAGTTCCTAATATATAGGAACCAGACCTGATTCGAAGTTTCTAGGATCATCCCCATATCTAAACAATCCTAGAGCAAGAGGAATGCTACCAGAAGATTCAATAAAATTGAAGATATGCCAGAATGAATTCAAGCTAGGAGCGAAAACTGAACAAAACTAGACTTCACACGATCGACCAAGGTTCTCTCCTAACAAGGGGTTATAGTTGTGGGGCCCTCCCTGGGTGTTGTTAGGCCTTATACAACACTAGGGGGTAGGACCCACCTGAGAAAAAAAAATTTCTTTTAGGCCAGCAGTACTAGTTCTGGGAGAAGGAAAATTTTGAAATTTTGGAAATCTCCAAAATTGATTGCTTTGGTCTGGGAAATCAACTACAAGCATTCATAACATCATCAAAGAGGACCTTTGCATCATATTCAGGTACTGTTTTCCCCTATTTGGTTCTCTTTCGAATCCCCAAAATTTTAGGAATTTTTAGCATATTTAGCATAAGGCATAGAACTGAGGTTTTGACTTCTTGACCCAAGGAGAACTTCCCTACCTCATAAGTATCGTATAAGAAATCATTTTATGTATTCATACCTTCCTCAGGGTAATCCAAGTTGTTTTTCTTTACCTCTACCTAATTTAAGCTCTTTGGAAAAAATTTCAATCTTAATATTTCTAGCCTAAACGATCATCCCTAAATTCTTGGTATTGATGAAAAATGTCTTTAAATTCATCTTTAGGCCTTCCAGACCATCCTTGGAATTATTTGGCAATTTCCCGAATTTTAGTCAAATTTAAGCACTTTTGAAAAATTTTCAGCCATAGTATATTTTTGTTTAAGTCTTCTTTAAATTTTCCCCATCCCTAATTTGGCTCAAAATTCAAGCATATTAGTTAGGTATTTAATTATTTATTATTTTGTAATCCCTAATTCTTTGATTGCATATGAACCTAATTTAAAGAATTGCCTGGATTAGCATGTGAACTTACGAGTAGAAATTTTGTTTATTTTTTATAAATTACTTTATCAATTTTATTCTGATCTCCTGTGCACACACTCACTACCCTACATGCATGCTGCATCAGATTGGAAATGAAACCTCAGCATTAGAAGATATATGAAGGACAAGACCTCATTGTTTGAAAAATTTTTACTATCACAATCGATCCGCAACCCAATCTGCATTCCTTGCCTGAAACTGGACCCTAGCCTGAAAGTCAATGCCTCTTTCAGTAACACAAATAATCTTCTCCTTCCCCACCCAATCAACATTGATGTTGAAGGATTTGGCTTCAATCTGAATAATTAGCAATTCACATTTTACATTAACACATGCAATCTCGAATCATGCAATTGCGATTTCTAGAGTATATCATACAATCACAATCCTTGGGATCTTGCAATTGGATCAGGGCAGTCGTATGGCATGCAATCTCGGATCAGCTTTTTTTCTTCAATACAAAGATGCGATGGAGTCACACGAGGTCAAAAATCGCACATTCTCCCCCCCGCCTCCTCTTCTTCCACTCCCTTTACGGTAGCTCACAGAAATGCTCTTCTAGGTTGGAGATTTGCCAAAGGTCCATGGCAACCAAGAAGCTTGGCATTAACACCATCTGGCACAATCTGGTTCTTTGCTTTCCACTTCAAATAATCAATACAATTTAACTTAGTAAATCCCCACTTCTTGCTGACAATAATCATTTGATGACTAGGAAACTTGAATTTGGCACGGCAGATTGCCTCCTTGGTGTTATTGATGTTATCTCTGCAGCAGACGGATAGGTGGACCTGACCAATGCTCACTCTTGCACAAGTCCCTTGCGGCTTCCAAAACACGCACCCCTCATCCCAGTCTAAAGCCTATCTACTCTAGCACATGAAAGCATCTTGTTGATCCTCAGAACATGGAATGGCTGCACCCTGACTCTCAAATGGAAGGCATCTTTCCCAGCAAACTTTGTCATGTATTTGTTGCAAGCAATCTGAGTAGCATCCATAGCCTCGCTTGAGACATTCTCCTTCTCCCAACTCACCAAGTGGACGTAGAAGGGGAACTAGTCAACTCCTTCTTCATACCCACATCATGGATCCTCATCTTTGAGTCAGGGACACCATGGCAATACAGTGATGGCAATGATTGGGTATTAGAAGATTTGAAGGCATGGTGGTGATGGCTCATGGCCTCTGTTTAGATGAGAGGCTGTTGGATATGAAAAGGTGAGAGTGTCTCTAACAGATGGGAAGGGTGGAAAGGTTGTAGTCAAAACCGATCAACACTGAAGATATGAGAGGTTGCAGTTGAACTTTCACAGAGATAATAAGGTGAAGCCCTGAATCAAAATGAAGTTCTGGTTTTGGAAATTTTACAAGAAAGGCACAAACTACCTGTGTACAGAACGAACAATATCAACCCCTTTGTGTATCATTATATCTACCAATTGCAAGGTTTTGTTCCAATTCATTCTCTCCAAGACTGCAAAAAATCTTAAAGAAATTATGAAAACAAATCAAGAAAAAAAGCTCTAAAAAAACTCCATTAATGGCTGTTCAAGCTCTCCTCTATCCCTCTCTTCTATCCCATGCTTTCAATCAGTGTTTTTAGCAGTTAAAGATTGTTTGAAAAATTGTAGAGGCAAAGACCTATCAGTTGAGGTGTGTATAAATTCATCCTTGAAATAAGGTTTATTCCGTTGTTTCGTTAAGAAAAAAGGACAAAGGAAGCGATGAAGACGAAAACGATGGGTTGGTTATGTTTTGTAAGTTAAAAGACAAAAATACCCTCAAATTTAACACATGAAGTTTACTTTCTTAGCACTCTTTTGAATCTGTTTACAATCAAGCATTCAGGATAGTGGTTTTCAACTCGATCCAAAATACATCTAAAACTCGATCCGGATCAATAGATCGTCTCCTAGATTCCATACCAAACACACCTCTTTTGTGTTCGGATCATGATTTAAGCTCCAGTTGCGATTTGAGATCGCATGCCAAAGACAACCTAAATCATTTAAAGAGTAAAGGATGGATTCTGGCAAACAAGTGTGTGATGTGCACAAGGGAGGAAGAATCACTGGACCACCCCTTTATTCATTGTTTAACAGGCATAAAGTTCGGATTCTTTATCTGTCAACAACATTTCTTGGTCCTTCTCAAGCAATTTCAAGTTATCTCCGATTGGTGGATAGGAGACCTAGAAGGCATTTCTAAAGTTGTTTGGCAATTTATCATGAGGGTAATTTGTTGGGGCATGTGGAAGGAGTTAAACAAAAGAATATTTAAAAATAAGTCTGCATCATAGGAAAGGCTCCATCTGAATATTTATAGATTTTTTTTGGATTGGGCTTCTATTTGTGCTAATTTTGATGATCTTTAGTGGTCCTTTATGAGGGATTATATTGTTTAGTTTTGTTGTTTGCCTTGCTTATTCATTACTTTGGGGAATTGCTATTTTTTCTCTTCTTTTGTTCTTGACTTCTTGCTTCTATTCTCTTAATAAAGAGATTATCTTTCCAAAAAAAAAAACATCTTAAACCCTAGGAAATGCATCATCATCATATAATCTCTATCCCAATTTAACATTTCCGCTATAAATCTTCTTCTTTTTTTGGGATTTCTTATCCCCTTTTAACACGATCACCTTTTACTTATAAAAAATTTTAAAATAAAATATAACCCTGTCCCAACCTATTTGGGGTCGGCTACACAAATCTTGTTCTACCATGCCATCATGTCCAAGGCCATGTCGTTCATTAATGCACAAGCCTTCAAAACATTCTAGCACAATTCATGATCCTTTTGACCTTCCCCTAACATTTTGACATGACCTAGCCAACTCCTCCTTGGTGCCATTGGTGGCATTCATTATACATGACCATCTCAATCGATTCTCCCTCTCTTTTTTTCTATTAAAGCTAGTCCTAGGTTCCTATGATGCATCCATTAGTCTCTGCACTCATCATCACAGTATCACCACATACTCAATACAGCTTAATATATATGCATATTGTTTATAATTAATTTAATGTGATTTAAATGCCACAATAAGGATAGATTGAAAGTACAAGTACTCTAATCATCATCATATAATCCCTATCCCAATTTAACATTTCTGCTATAAATCTTCTTCTTTTTTTGGGATTTCTTATCCCCTTTTAACACGATCACCTTTTACTTCTAAAAATTTTTAAAACGGCTTAATATATGCATGTTGTTGATAATTAATTTTATGTGATTTAAATGCCACAATAAGGATAGATTGAAAGTACAAGTACTATAATCATCATCTTAGAGCATGTTCTACATAGGATGGGTCACTATATAAAGAATACATAGTTAAGCATAAAGGCATTTGTTCAATTCCCTAATGCAAAATTTTCTTTCCTTTTCTGTTGTCCCATTTATTTATTTATTATTATTATTATTCAGATGGGAGGGAAGGAGAGAGGGTGGGTGGGGATGGGCTCGTGAGGGGGTGTGGTAGGATCTGTTTTCTGTGTATAATGGGAATGAGATTCTGGATATGTAGTATTTAGAGAGGTCACTTTCATCCCTGTACAGTGTACAGTTTGTACATTCTTGCTTTTTCTTCTTCATTAATAAAATTGTCATTTATAAATATGAATAAATAAATAATAATAATAATAATAATAGTAGTAGGAAAAATTAAGATCTGTTTTTAAGCATACCCTTAACCCCCCACAGTTCCCAACATTTGGAGGAGGCTGACTGGTAACTACTGAGAAAGGAATTTTCCAATTAAAACCATATCAGATCATGTATTGGCATGCACCATCTCTTTTGTAGGTTGTCCATCAGTGCTTCTCCACGTGTCAGAAAGTAGAAGGGGATTTGGGAGGGATGCCTAAATAGAGTCAGTGATGAGATCACAACCTATGTTACCCGGATACTTCAAATGGGTGCTGTATTACTTCCATTTTCAGTGGAAATTTTGTAATGAATACTTGAAAATTCCATGTCATTGACATATCTGGGATTCTGGGAAAATCTTTTAGTTAGGAAAAATGATTATTTTAAAAGGGATGGGAAGGACACTTACCTGCTCAAGGACAGAGTTTACATCTCTACCCCTTTCAACTGTGTCACGCCTTATTCTACGAGCAAGCCTTATGTCAGCATCTGGATGCAATGAATTTCAAATAAATAAGACAAAGGGAAAAAATATGTTAAAAGCTTTGGAAGATATCCTATCAACTGGACATGGATTCATACACCTACATTTCTTTCAATCATATCAACAAAAGAGAGACCCTATTAAATAGTTGTACAATAAATAAATGTACACATACACATAGCAATATTGGGAGCAACTTATGTTCTTCCTCTTTAGTAGATCACATTATCAGTTGATACCTATAAAAACGAGAGGAAGAACACAAGGAGCTAGCTGATGGACTTCCAAGGTCAGCAAAGAGTAGCAGCCGACGCTAAATTGCTGTCACCTATTATGGTAATTTTTACTCGACTGATGAATGCTATAAAGATTGGGGCTCATAGGGAATCTCCATGGCCATTTCCCAAGATGGGTAGAAATACTCTCTCTAACCGTACCCTACCCAACCAAGCATTCACGCACTCAGTTACATAGAAAAAGATGGCCCAAAAATAGTGACAGCATTGTATTACATGCCTCTCAATCACATGGCATTTTTATATACCCGCACATAGGCTCTCTTTCATGGGCCTGTTGACTTTAACTGTTTCTAGCCTAAGCAATTCTGCATTACTCCACAAAATAGTTCTCAACTATGAACTCAGATAGTAGCTCCATGAGAAATCTGAATCTAGCAGAGTGAGGTAGGTACCTTTTGTAATTGATCAAATATGTCTTTCTGGGCCAAATAAAGTGCTAGTGGCAAAGTTTTAACTCTTCTTTTTTTTCTCTCTTCCATGTTAGTTGTAAATATAGATTAATTTCATCAGGAGGGACACTAAGCATACCCGATTTCCATGACATCGAAAGATTCTTCACAGGTCTTGGAGTTCTTTTCTCCCACCAATGAGACTAACAAGGTAATCTACACACTTGCTGAAAGGGTATGATGACAATAATCCTAGATTCCTAGTTACTGGCACCAGCTGCATAGCCTCTTTTGCCAATTTTCCTTTTCCCTTCTTTGGGTTAGTGATATATGTTCTTTTTTATGAATATGTTATCATTTAAAAGGATCATTTACAACTGTGCTTGTGATTTAATGGCAAATATGGCACTAGATAGAGTGGAATGGCAGAACAGGATTTGAGTAGTCCCCAAGTAGTTGGGATAAGGGTTTATTGTTGTGTTGTTGATTAGGAATAAGTTCTCACCCAGCCCAGTTGCCAATCCCAAATGGTTGTAAAATATAGCTTAGATGATGGTGATGACGAGATCCACTATACATGCCCATTACAAAGAACCCAGGAGGATTTGTAATACTCTAGAAAATGGCATGGTCAAATCGATAATACTTAATCAAGTGCCACCTTTTTTTAAACTTCTTCAATGTTCTACTTTTGATGACTTTTCTCTAGAGTCACAGACAAATAATAAAATCCTAACTAAAACACAATATCTAATACAGGCATCACCACAACAACAATGTTCAATGGCCCTTTCATATGAAGCATAGCCATACAAGATAAAGGATAGGAAAGAGACCTGTATCAACAAAAATCTTCATGTTCATCAAGTTGCGAACACGTTGGTCATGAAAAACCAAAATCCCCTCCAAAATAATGACATCGGATGCATTTACCTGACAAAGGGTAACACAATAAGTAAATAAAGAGCTTCTTCATACTTCCAAACCTGGATCAACTACCTATCTATCTATCTATCTATCTATATATATATATATATATATATTAGAATTGGATATTTTTAGATTCAAATTGCATATTTTCTAATACAGATTTCTATAGAATAGAATTTCCTAAAGCAGCCTATTGGATTTGTACATTACTATGAGGATCGACAAAACATTTTCTATTAAGTCATCATGGTAACAACTCTACAAGCTTAGTATGCCAATCTTCTTCTAGGACTATAAAGTAGAGACAAGGACAGAAGACTCATTTCAAAGATGCGGCAAGTATGGAGCTCACATGGATGCAACTACAGTTCAAGAAAAGATGAAAATTTAGTAAGGTGTGTGTAAGCAAAAACAGAGTGAGACATGATATCTTTTATGGATGCTTAAAATCATCAAAAATGAAGGGGGCGAGCATGTATAAGATACAGTTGGTGATTTATGTCTACTTCATAACATCTGGAAAAAAAAAATAATGGCAGCAAAACTGAAATGTAATTATAGAAAATCTAAGTTAATGTAACCCCTTGCCATCCAAATTCTGGAAACCTAGATCGGCAATTAGAAGAATGAACGTTTGATTAAATAGAAAATCTCGAACCAAGGACATTCAAGTTAGTAATCAAGCTACAGGATTATGTTCCCTGCATAACTGGGTAGCACATATAGAAGAAAAAACTTTTCCAACAGTAACTAAATGTATTGATAAGTAGATAATTTTATTGTCAAAAAACTCACCACATCTACTCAAAATCGTGAGTGGATTGATACAATCTCAAGTCGACTCAACAAGATACTTGCTATGCTTGAGCAGTGTTCATGGGTGTGTGCATGAGGAGATTAAATTAGCAAGTGTAAGAAAATCAGTTTCTCCTTCAACGGTGGATAGGATGATTCTCGGTTCAAAGCAGTTTTGCGTTGTAAGGGCAGGATTTCAGCCTCAATCAGAAGAAAGCACGGGACTGACTTAAGAGATTGCCTGCTCATCTCGTCGAATCTTCATTTTCAAGTAGCTTTTGTTTCAATGTTTCTTTCTCCAAGACCTCAGAACTTCCAGGAGGGTGACATCAAGAGTCAATCCGGGGTGCTCTCCAGTTTTCGAGTTCAACATCACAGGTATTCAACTTTAGCTGTGCAGGAAGACTTACTGGACGATGTTGCACTGAAAGAGAATGGATAATGACAACAACGAATTGACTGCTTCAGGTGATGTGCCGAAAGTGGTTTTTCCATCTCCAAGCATATCTTCATATCAGGACAGCCTTTTATATTATCCAATTCCTTCCATCTACTGTGTTATCTGCTATTGATGGATGCAGGGACAGTGATCAGATGATTGGGAGTAAGAATATTATCCAGAATGACCAGAATTCCCATTTACTCTTTAAAGTACATAATGAGGAAATGGAGCAGCAGATTGTGTTATTCCAGGATCAGAAGGTTGAGGCATAGAATGTGTTCTGTTGAGCCTATTGTGATTATCATGAGTGAAAAAGGAACTAGTTAAGATCTTCCATGATAATTTGGAGTGGGATGAAAAGATCTATCTGATTATGTTACTCCTCAAAAGGATCCAATATTAAACATCAGGCTACTGGAGCAGAGAGTTAGGGAGCATGACGAAGAGCTAATCTCAGATTGGGTGTTATATAAACTAAAAGGTTATGGAAAATTTCTGGGGTTGTCATATGTGGGGTTTGAAAAGGAGATAAAAAGAGCCTTTTTGGAAAATTGAAGAGGGGGAAAAGGAGACTGGGGGTTCTATGTTCAGTCCAGAAATTGTAAACAATTGAGGAAGGAGTTGAAAACGTTAGAGAGCAGGATGAATTATGATAAGAGATTAAGGTGGGTGCTGTAGTGTATAGGTATATGGGATCATACATGTAAGGGTACATACATATGTCAAGTATTGTAAGAAGGTATACTTTTATATTCCCTCTCATGTATCCCTGTATTGTATCTCTTTTTTAAAATATATGAAAGTATACGAGTCTTTCTATACTTTCAATATGTATTCTCCTCCCCAAGTCCTTCCTTATTCTTTGTCTTCCTTTCTTCTTTGTCTTCCTCTTCTACAAACCTTAAAACACAACAACCTAAATCTACTTGCTATCAAAGCTCAAAGGTAGTCTTCACTCACAGTGATAACAAATCTTAAAGGTGTTGCTGATGACATCAGCAGCAGGTGTCGAAGGTATGTAAATCTTCTTTAACTAGGTCATTTTGATTTTTAGAAATTTATGGTGGGATGTTTCATGTGATTTGGAGCTATTTTGAAGAAACTATGAATTTTTTAGATTTTTTTTCGTAATATGCCCAGATCTGTTAAATCTATTCGATCGGGCCTGTTTTTTTGTTGATTTGTTCGAAGAACACAAATGGATTGATCGTTTTTCTCATACAATTCATCTGAACCAAACCTCACTCATTTTGGTAAAGATTTGAGAGAGCTACGTGTGTTTCTCTCGGGTTAGGATACCGCAGGCTGCTTTATCAAGGTTTATTTGGTTCGAAAGTCCTGAATTTCTCACTGTGCTAATGTCTATGCCTTTCCTTGTGCGTTATATTATCTCTTCTCTTATTTTCGAAGCATTTTTGTGGTTGTGAGGAACTGTGGTACTCCTTACTATTGAAATCTCGTGATTCCATGCATTTTTTGGGCTTGTCGTGCTGTGGGTATGTAGCTTCATTTTGTATATCTTCTCGGCAGTAGTTATGAAGCTTCCTTTGTGAAACAGCAAGCAATATTGTAGTGTTTCTGGGGTTTGTATTGCTAGTTGAAGCCTCTCCTCCAATTGCTTGTGATTGAATGTGGGGTTTGGTGGTGTCTGAAGGTTGTTGGGCCCATTGTTGTGTAGTGTAGTGCTTCACAGCTACTGTGTGTGGACTGTTGTGGTATCTTGTAGTTCTTGAAAGAAGTGTACAGGGTTGTTGTTTGCTGAACATGGATATTCCTTTTTCATACACATCAGTTTTTTGTTAGTCTTGGGCAGCATGTAGCATGAGTGCCTTCTTGGTATGTAATTGGGGCTTGTTGAAGTATGCAGAAGTATGCAACAGTTTTGGTAGTGCGTAGTAGATGTGTTCTTTGTAAGATTTGGCTTTCTGAAGCTTCTCTCAGTGCCATGAGTTCCTTGGCAATATATTCCTATATGTAGCAGTCCCAGGTTGAGTGGATTTGCATCCTGGAAGCTATGTCTGTGGGCTCTTGCGCAGCTGCTTAGAGAGGTTCTTTGTTATTGCTCTTGATTAATGGTGCATTGAACCTGTTGTGGTGCAGTGCAGTGTGTTTGGGCCACTTGTTGGTTATTGGTACTCTTTTCTGGTCTTCGAAGTGATTATCGCAAGCATGTCTGGCTCTATTTTTTCAGATTTTTCCTCAAAAGAAATAACCTCCTATACAGAGACTTATGGCACAATTTCAGCATGATGGTGTTTCTTCTACATTTTTTGATACTTTTGTCTCTTCTCATAGCTCGTTGCCCAGTCATCATTCATCCCTGAATCATCGATTCAAGGGCGTCTCATCATATGACTGGTATGTCTAGCATTTTTCTTCCTATCGTGTCTGTTCTAGTAGAGACTAGGTGATGAGGACATGGACCATCACTTCTTGGGTCTGGTGTCTGAGTAATGTAACGAATCAGCTTTATACATATGGCAATCAAGAATCTAATCCACTATATTGCTGACCTATGTAACCCCTCAAACAGTCCTTCGTTTTCAGCTGTATTCCTGCCATAAATCCCATTGAGTACAGGCCTTCTCATACACTGTTTCAGCTTCATTCCATGTAAACACCAGACCATATAAAAGACCTGTTTCAATGTGATCAAAACCCTTTAATAGCCCCAGATTTATTCCTCTTTCGCTCCCTGCCACACCTCCAAACATCATCTGTTGATTAAAGGCCTCAGTGAATTCTGTTCCACTAGAGCATTATGCATAAGCCTCTTAAACTGACCAGAGTTCTAGACCCAACTCCCCACTTAATTAACTGAGGTTGCTGCTCCAGGCCCATCTTTTATTCAGTCCACTAAACTCCTGATTATCCCTTGTTTTGACCTCTGTCATGATCTAAACAGGCCACCCATAGTTCCCTTTTAACCTGCCGAGAACTAACTTATAAGCAACAAATGTCCTCGTCAGTTTGATACCTTCCCAAAACCAAATTTTTACCCTGTTCTGGTTCACCAAACAGACCTTGATTTTAGTGTTCTTTGACTCTGACCTGACATGGAAACCTCTAACCATCAGCCTTGTTTTACTCCATTACCTTCAGCTGTTTTTTGGGGGTGGTGCTGCATCACAGGGTACGTGTTGCCGATGGTTCCTTGTCTTCTGTAATTGATTTTGGTTGTATTCCTCTTACATCTTCCTTACCCTTATCATCTTTGTGTTTCATGTTCTCAATTTTGAGTTGAACCTTGTTTCTGTTAGTCACATTATCAAAGCTTTCAAATGTAGTGTTACATTTTTTACTTCGTATTGTGTTTTCCAGAACTTGAAGACAAGGAAGACAATTGGTAGAGGTCATGAAAATCAAGGGATATATCTTATGGACAGTTGTTCACCAATTGCCTCTACAATTCAGCATACATCATCGCCATCACCTACAATTCAACGGCCACCCCCACCTTCTATTCCTTTCTCTTCCCAACATAATCAGCTTCTTCGGTGGCATTCTCGTCATGGCCATATCTCCTTTCTCATGTTTTAGAAAAAAAAAGTCTTGGCTATGTTCTTATCTTTCAAATTTCCATTGGAACCTGTGAGTTGGCCAAGCATTATCAGTCTTCTTATTCTCCTAGTACCAGTAGTAGTAGTACCCCATCTGCCTATAGGTGGCAATTCGGTTTGGTAGGTTGGGTTTGTGTTATGTCGAGATAAAGGTATACGACTATATGGCTCAACCCGAACCCGACCATTTATTAAACGTGTCAAAGCCACTTTGACACCCGAAACACGTTTATAGTCAGCCTTTACCCGTTTGTTTCGTGTCGGGTTCACGGGTTATGTGGTAATTTGCGTTGGCGGGTCAGATTCATGTCATGTCAAGTTAAGGGTATACGACTATATAGGTCAACCTGAACCCGACCCATTTATTAATTGTGCCAGTTGGTCAACCTGCTTTGACCCGAAACACGTTTACAGTCAACCGTAACCCACTTATTTCGGGTTGGGTTCGTGTCAGGTTCGCAGGTCATGTCAAACATTGTCACCCCTACATATGCCCTTGTTCATTTTGATTTGTGGGATCTTCCCCAGTCACCTCTTTATTTGACTTTCGTCATTTTGTGACCTTTGTTGATGATTACTCTAAAGCTACTAGAATTTACTTTTTGAAATCCAAGAATTAGGTTTTTTCGGCTTTTCAGTTGTCTCACAAATTGGTTCAAACTCTGTTTATTATTAAGTCCAAGGTTCTTTGTTCAGATAATTGTGGGGAATCAATGTCTCATGCCTTTTCCTCTTAACCTATCTTAGCATAGCACCTTTCATCAAACTACTTGTCTTGATACTACTAAGCAAAATAGTCACTACGAGAAAGAACCGACATCTCATTGAGATCACTTGTACTTTACTCTTCCATATGCATGTTTCCAAATATTCTCGAATTGAATCCCTTCAAACTATTACTTGATGAACCGTATGCTCTCACACATTTTGGACTTTAAATGTCTCCTTGAGCTTATCTCGTGTTCATCTATTGGGTCTTGTCTTCCTCCTAAAGTGTTTGGTTGCATTTTCTATGTTCATGTTTTTAAGGCTAACTGTTCCAAGTTAAACCCCAAGGCTCTTAAGTATATATTCCTTGGGTATGCTCCAAATCAGAAGGAATACAAATGTTACCATCACTCTTCTTAGAAGCACATTGTTTCCATGGATTTACCTTTCATGAGATTGTCTCTTTCTTTTCCATTAGCCATTCTCATCTTCATAGGGAGAATAGACATGTAAGAAAATATGATTTGGCTATTCCTCTTCTTGTTACTACATATGTTTTTTATGTTGAAGGATGTAGTATCCAAGGGGAGAAGAAACAAGAATCTGTCTACAAAGAGAGAGCCAGTGGCAACCACCCAAAAGAAAGTTTAGGAGCAAAATTTCACTTATGTATTTGTTCGAAGGAAGCAACAAGTTCTTGCACCTACCACTTACGTGCTTCTTCATCCCGTTGTTCCCTCTTCAGGTATTGTTCTTTCCATTCCTAATGATTCCCATCTTCCTATTATTGTTAGGAAGGGTATTTGTTCTTGTACTTGGCATTTTATTACTAATTATGTCTGTTATGATTCCTTGTCTCCTGAGTTAGAGTTTTCTCCACCTCTTTGTCCTCTGTTTCTATTCCATGTAGTATATCCCAAGCTCTATCTCAACCTTAGTGGAGAAGAGTAATGGAGGAGGAAATGCAAGCTTTAGAGAAAAACAGAACATGGGATATTGTAGATCACTCATGAGGGAAAGACCCTGTAGGTTGTAGATGGGTGTTCTCCGTGAAATTGCAACCTAATGACATAGTAGAACGATACAAGACTAGATTAGGGGCTAAAAGTTATACACAAACATATGGGGTTGATTATCACGCATGGATCAAAAAATTGGGGCCACTAGTCTTCGATCCCAAAAATAAAAAATAAAAAAAATATCCAATTTTTTTAAATAGCTAATCATATCTAAAGACATCCTGCATTAAATTTAAAAAAAAAAAAAAAAACATGTTTTTAAGCATATTAGATGTACAACGTAAGAGATTTAATCCAATAATAAAAAAAATGCAATCCCAAATTCCCAATTCTAGAGAACCCTAAAATTTATGCTTTCAATCTATCAAAATCTACTAAATACAATTTTTTGATTCACAAAACTTGTAAAATTAGGTAGATTAGTGATTTAGAAGGTGAAATCTCCAACAACAAAAAAATTAAGGGAAATCAAGTTAGGAGAGGAAAAAAAAGAAAAAGAAATGAAGGGGGTTGTTCGGCCGATCCCTTTTATCAGGATTACACAGATCGGCCGATCCACGGGGATTGTCAATCTAAGCCAAGATTCTAAATCGGGCCGATCTTGATCTGATCCACCTGATCCTCACCTAGATCGGGCAATCTTTTGATCCATGTTATCAAGAGATCTTTGCCCTTATAGCAAAGATGAATTTCATTCGTATATTAATCTCCATTGCTACAACTTAATGTAAAAAAATGACTTCCTACATGGAGACCTTGAAGAGGAAGTATATATGAATTTGCCTCCTCGTTTTTAGAATTCTACCGGCAAAGGGAATGTGTGTTATCTCAATAAAGCTCTCTACAGACTTAAGCAGTCTCCTAAAGCATAGTTTAAAAGGTTTCATAGTGTCATGCTCAAGAATGGCTATAAACAGTGTTAAGGGGATCATACCCTTTTTGTAATGCATCATAAAAGGAAGGTGACAACTCAAAAGGAGTTTGAAAGATTTGGGGCTTCTCAAATACTTTCTTGGGATTGAGGTTGTTAGATCTAAGGATGGTTTCTTCTTATCTCAGCACAAGTACATGTTAGATATCCTCCAAGACTCAGCGATGTTAAGGTATAGACCTTCTGAAATTCCCATCGAGTCTAACCACCACTTGTAAGAAAACGAGAGCCACTAACTTATTGATACTGGTTTGTATCAAAGATTGGTAGGCAAGCTTATGTACTTAACCTTAACTAGACCAGTCATTTCTTATATTGTTGGGGTTGTTAGTCAATTCATGCATGTTCCCATGACTTTACATCTTGAGGCAACATACTATATTTTGTGATATTTGAAGAAGAGTTTGGATCAAGGGCTCTTATATAACAGGCAGAAGGATTTGAGAGTTGAAGCCTTTATGGATGCTAATTGGGTTGGTTTTGTGGATGATAGGAGGTCCACTTCAGGTTGCTACACTTTTATTGGGGGTAACCTTGTTACTTGGCGCAACAACAAGAAGCTTGTTGTGGCACAATCGAGTGTCAAAATAGAGTTTAGAGCTAAGGCTCACAAGATTTGTGACATGTTATGAATATGTGGTTTCATGAGAGTTGGGGTTCAGTTCTCAAGGTCCTATACGGTGGTATTGTAACAATAAAGCCACCATCAGTATTGATTAGGATCCTGTTCAACATGACAGGACCAAACACATCAAAGTTGATAGATATTTCATCAAGGAAAAGTTACAAAATATTCCCTTTGTGAAAACTGAAGATCAATTAGCCTATGTATTCACAAAAGGCCTTTATAGTCCAGTTGCAGTAGAATTTTTGGCAAGCTTGGTATGCATGATATTGAAATACCAGCTTGAGGGGGAGTGTTGTGGTGTATAGGTATACCTTCTTATTCCAGGCAACCGAAAGACCACCAGCTGATTGAATAACATTCTTATGTACAAAAGCCCAGTCCTTCCTAACCCAAGCATCCATATGTTCCTTTTTGCCAAAATTTGCCAACTTAGTTTCAACGAGAACCAACACGTCAAATATCCATCAACTATAAACATCCTTCACGCACCACCTATTCTACTGTTCCTCCAAACCCCTAACATTCTAGCTCATTATGGTCACTTTCATGAGAAATGGTAATTTCATCTTTTGATTATTTCGATTTAGTTCATTTGTTGCATTTTTTAGATTAATTTAGTTTAATTAAAATCATCAATTTTTCTAACTAGATTAGGATGTAATTGGTTTAGGTCTATTTAGTTTTCTTAATTTAATCCAATTCCCTGAGGGTTCAACTTCGCACTTGTCAAACCATATTTCAAACCGATTCGTGCGCTTGCGAGTATAATAAAATTCCACAAGTTTTTTGTGTCGTTGCCGAGGAATTGTTATTATTTTTTAAAACAAAGTAAGTCTAAATAGATTGTCTTTCTATTAGTTGCAGATAGGATTTTAATTTGCTTTAAATAATAATAATAATAATTATTATTATTATTTTTATTTTTTAAGATTGTTAAATTCAACTTTATTTTATATAGGTGTTTAGTGCATGCTTGGTTATTGATCATTGAACTTAGAACTAACACCTTTTGATCTCGAAATCGAAAGAACATTTAGAAGTAGGTTGAGAACACAAATTGGGTTAGGAAATTATGTTGAGATGGGAGATAACACTGAGAATGCGAAAGAGGCTAGAACTCTTAGGGAGTTGTTTTCACCCATTACCACCAATCCTCCTTTTTGCATAGTGTTGCCCGCCACCACCGTGGCACACTTTTGAGTTGAAGCCCCATATTATTCAACTCCTTCTATCATTCCACGGGTTCAACCACGAGGATCCTTACCAACATGTGAAAGATTTCCTCGAAATCTGTTCCACCTTTAGGTTTCAAAACTTTTCTGATGAATCGATGTGTCTTAGTCTTTTTCCTCTTTCCTTGAAAGAGAAGGCAAAAGCGTGGCTGAATTCCAATGTACCCGGTTCCATCACTTCTTGGGCAATCCTTGTCACTAAGTTCTTAAACAAATTCTTTTCTATGTCTAAAACCAATGTTCTCTATCACAAGATAACCGATTTTTCTCAAGAGCATGAGAAGTTCTATGAGAGTTGGGAGAGGTTTAAGGATTTGTTTTTGAGATGTCCCCACCATGGATTTGAGACTTGGCGTCTCATCCAATACTTTTACAATGATTTGACCCAGTCTAACCGTAATATGATCAAGTCTATGAATGGTGGAGACTTTTTAAGCCTTACAGATGATGATGCGTATAAGTTTCTTGACAAGTTGTCTGAAAGTTCCTAACAGTGGGACTTTTCAAATCATAGGGACAAATCTTCTAGCATCCCTAAGAAGGGAGGCCTCTATGAAGTGAAGGAGGAGGCTGATTTAAGGTTGAGACTTGATTCCCTTACTCGTAAAGTCGAAGCTCTTTCTATGAGCCGATCGGTGAGTTCCGCCAACCTTCTCCCAATCGAAGGTTGTTCTATGTGTGCTAATCCTATACATATGGCCCAAAATTGTTCTTCCTTGTCACCCTTTACCGAATATTCAATGGAGCAAGTCAATGCCCTTAATGACTTTAGGAAACAATTTAGAGGCCCACTTTCGGAAACCTACAATCCAGGGTGTCGGAATCACCCCAATTTCTCTTGGAGGCAAAATCAACCACTTAATCAATGAGGGTTTCCTAATCAAGCTCAAAACCAATACCCTCCTGGATTTCATGCACCGCCTCAAAATCAATTCCCAGCATCTTCATCTCATGCGAATCCCTCGGTGCCGTCTCCTTCACAACAATCCCTCGTGCTCCTTTTCCTGAGAGACTAGCAGCCCCCAAGAAAGGCACACAGTTTGGAGATGTTCTAGGGGTGTTTAAGCAAGTGCATATAAACATCCTGTTCCTTGATGTTATCCAACAAGTGCCCTTCTATGCTAAGTTTCTTAAAGATCTTGTCACGATCAAGAGGAAGACAAATGTTCCCAGGAAAGCCTTCTTGACTAAACAAGTCAACTCCATTCTTCAGTACAAAGTCCCTATTAAATATAAGGACCCTAGTTGTCCTACATTTTCTTGCACCATAGGTGACAATCTCATTGAGCGGGCTTTGTTAGACTTAGAGGCGAGTGTTAACTTGCTACCTTATTCGGTTTACTTACAGTTAGGGTTAAGAGAGTTGAAACCCACTTCAGTGACACTTTAGTTAACCAATAGATCTATGAAAATCCCTAGAGGTATCATTGAGGATGTTTTGATCAAGGTTGATAAATTCTATTTTCCAGTGGACTTCATAGTCCTTGACATTCAACCTATTCAAAACTCTAGCAGGGAAAATCCTGTTATATTGGTGCGTCATTTCTTAGCTACATCTAATGCCCTGATTAACTGTAGGACTGGTGTGATGAAGATATCCTTTGGAAACATGACAGTTGAGCTTAATATCTATGATATAAGCAAACAACTACCAGACGAGGAGGATGTTAGCATTGTTTGTATGATTGATAGTCTAGTTCATGAGACCTTTATTCAGTCGAGTATTGAGGATCCTTTAAAGGCATGCCTTGCTCACTTTGGATGTGATGTTGACATTGATGAGTCAGTCAAACAAGTGAATGTGTTGCTAGATTTTGTTCCTGTGATGAGTACTAATAGATGGCATCCCAAAGTGATCCCTCTTAACTCTTACTTCATCAACACCACTTCCCTCTATTGTAGAGCCACCCAAGTTGGACCTGAAACTACTGCCTGGCACTCTTAAGTACGAGTTTCTAGTTCCTTCTGAGTCTTTGCCTGTGATCATGGCCTTCAACCTGGATGATGCTTAGGAACGAAAATTGCTTGATGTCCTAAAAGAGCATAAAGAAGCTATAGGGTGGTCTATTGAAGACATTAAGGGAATTAGTCCCTCTGTGGTCATGCATAAGATCCACTTGGAAGAAAGTGCTAAACCATCACGTGAACCACAAAGACGGTTGAACCCTGCCATGCAGGAGGTTGTTCGAGTTGAGGTGATAAAGCTCTTGGATGCAGGTATTATATACCCAATCTTTGACAGCAGTTGGGCTAGTCTCATTCAAGTTATGCCCAATAAGTCGGGCGTAACAGTAGTCAAGAACTAGGACAATGAGTTAGTTTCAACCCCAGTTCAGTCAGGATGGAGAGTGTGTATTGACTACCAAAAGCTGAATTCTATGATGAGGAAAGACCACTTTCCCCTCCCTTTCATTGATCAAATGTTGGAATGGTTAGCCAACCATGCTTACTATTGTTTCCTTGATGGTTATTCCAGCTATAACCAAGTTCCAGTGGACCCTAAGGATTAGAAGAAGACCACCTTCACTTGTCCTTTCAGTATGTTTTCCTACCGTCGCATGTCCTTTAGGTTGTACAATGCACCTGCTACTTTTCAGCGGTGCATGATTAGTCTATTTTCTGATATGGTTGAGCGTTACCTAGAGGTATTTATGGATGATTTCTCGGTCTTTGGGTCTTCTTTTGAGAAATGCTTACACCATCTAACCCTAGTGTTAGTATGGTGGAAGGAGAAAAATTTAGTTCTTAACTGGGAGAAATGTCACTTTATGATGAAACAAGGGATTGTTCTAGGGCATTGTATTTCTCATAAAAGGCATTGAGGTTGACAGCAAAGGTTGCTTTGATTTCCAACCTTCCGCCCCCACGGATGGTGAAAGAGATTCGATCTTTTTCGGGACATGTGGGTTCTATAGGAGATTCATTAAAGACTTCAGTAAGATTGCTAGGCCTTTGTGCAACTTGTTTGCCAAAGATGCCTCATTTGTCTTTAATGATGACTGTTGTCAAGCTTTTGAGACCCTGAAAAAGACTTTAACCTCCACACCAATCATTCAACCACCCAATTGGAGTGTGCCTTTTGAGATCATGTGTGATGCTTCTGACTATGCCGTTGGTGCTGTTTTGGGGGCAGCGTGTTGAGAAACTTCCCCATGTCATATATTATGCCAGTACGACTTTGAATGACGCACAACTCAATTACTCTACCACTGAAAAGGAGTTGTTGGTTGTCGTTTTTGCTCTGGATAAATTTAGAGCATATTTGTTGGGGTCTAAGGTCTTAGTCTATTTGGATGATGCTGCATTGAAGTCTTTTATCTAAGAAGGATGCTAAAACTCGTCTTATTCGATGAATTTTGTAGCTACAAAAGTTTGATATTGAGATTCAGGACAAAAAGGGTTCTAAAAATGTTGTAGCAGACCACTTATCCAGATTAGTAGTGAAGTTTACTGAGGATTCCTTACCCATTTCTGAGACATTCCTTGATGAGCAACTGATGCATATTTCACAGTTACCAGTGCCTTGGTTTGCAAATATAGTGAACTATCTAGTCACTGGTCAAATGCCTTCACATTGGACTAAGCAAGATCGGTCCAAGTTTTTGGCCAAGGTGAAATATTTCTTTTGGGACAATTCGTACTTATTTAAGTATTGTCCCAATCAGATAATTAGGAGGTGTATTCCTGAGAATGACCAATCCAATGTCAACTCCTTTTGTCATGATCATGCCTGTGGAGGCCATTTCAGTGCTCAAAAGACCACTGCAAAGATTTTGCAGTGTGGATTTTACTGGCCCTCTATCTTTCGTGATTCTCATGCTTATTGCCTAGCCTGTGAGTGCTGCCAAAAGTTAGGGAGTATATCTTGACGGAATATGATGCCTCTTAATCCAATCTTAATTGTTAAGATCTTTGATGTGTGGGACATTGACTTTATGGGACCTTTCCCAAATACCTATGGTAACCTTTACATCCTTGTCGTCGTCGACTATGTTTCCAAGTGGGTGGAAGCCATAGCTTGCAAAACCAATGACCACAAGGTTGTGGTTCAATTCTTGAAAGACAATGTCTTTGCTTGCTTTGGTACTCCTCATGCTATCATTAGTGATGGAGGAAAGCATTTTTGTAACCGGGTTTTTGAGCATCTCATGAAGAAATATTTTATAACCCACAAAGTTGCCACAACCCATCATCCACAGACGAGCAGTCAAGTTGAGATATCCAATAGGGAGATTAAGCATATCTTGGAGAAAACGGTGAACCCCATGAGAAAAGATTGGTCGTTGAGATTAAACGATGCATTGTGGGCTTACCGTACCATATTCAAAACTCCCATTAGCATGTCTCCTTACCGGCTTGTGTTTGGTAAAGCATGTCACCTCCTTGTTGAGCTAGAACATAGAGCGTATTGGGTCACAAAACAACTTAATTTTGATCTCGACAAGGTCGGTGCTCACAGAAAGCTTCAACTCAATGAATTGGAAGAGATTTGGAATGATGCTTACAATTGTGCTAAGTTGTACAAGGCACAAATGAAGAAGGCTCATGACCAAAATATCTTGAGAAAATCCTTTGAATTTGGTTAGAAAGTTCTTCTTTACAATTCTTGTCTACATTTATTCCCAGGCAAGCTTAAGTCTCGATGGTTCGGACCCTTCATAGTTTATGCTATTTCTACCCTTGGGGCCATTGAGATTGAGGATCCCAAGAATGACAATGTGTTCAAGGTGAATGGCCAACGTTTGTAATTATTCTTAGAGTTGAGGAATCCCGAAGTTGAGGAGATACTTTTAAAGGATCTTGTTTATCAGGACTAATTTTCATCATCCTTTGTTGTACATTAGTGGAGTCTTAGCTAGGAGTATTTTAGGGTCTTAGTAGTCTAGGAGTTTTAATTGCTTAGTTCTTTTAGTTTGTGAGTAGTTTGTTTTGTTTAGTTTGGTTTAGTGTTTGATTGTGTTTAGTTATGTTTTACTATTTCTAGTTTTTATCACTATTTATGGAAAACAGATCTACTCATGCTTTATTTTGATATCTATAGCAGTATTCGTCCCTCTGTGTTCTTTTTGTCACTAATACCATGACAGGTGTGATGTTGAATAAGTTGGGGAAGCATAGTCATTGACATATTTCATTTTCTCTCATTCTTTTTGTTGATAATGATCTATGTATTGCACCATTTTAGGTAATATGTTTCTTAACCCTCTTTCGTTCTTTTATTGCTATAGTCTTGATTTTTAATGCACATTGACGACACTGTGAGATTTAAGTTTGGGGGCAAGGGGATTAATTGGCATTAGAGGGGCATAATTTTGCTATGAGCTGAAATTTATGGAAATTGTTTTACAAATTTGAAAAATTTTGAATGCCCTGATTTTATACAATGACACCTTGACTTAATTGATGATTATGTTGAATTCAAATGCTTGGTTGTGTCATTTTTGAGAATGTTGTTGAACGTTAACTTTGATTCGAACTTCATTGATGAGCTTAAACTTATGAACACATGATCATTTGACTAGGAAATCTGAATTTTATTCTTTATTACTTGTTTTTGGGTAGTGAAGATTTCACTTGTTTCACCTTGAACTTAGCACGAGCACGCTAGCATATAGTTTGTGGGGTATGAAATTTGAAACAATCATGCATGTGTTTGATATCTTAAGACTAGTTGATTGACTTGTTGGAGGAGTAACCTTGGCATGGTATTAGCCTTAAATTATATATATAAACTATAAAAAATTTAAAAAAAATGGAGTGAGTTATTGACCATTTTGAGTTTTTTGCTGAGTAATTAGGCCTCTTGCCTCAGTAAGCATTGAGTGTTGGCGTCAAAAGGTGGAAGTCTGGAATGGTTGATGTTGTGTTGTGGCTAGTTTAGCTTCGTAGTCTTGTTGACTCGAGTTAGTAAGCCCGTAGGGATATTTCTACACATAGTGCCCTAAAGCCATCCGGTTTGGGATTCACTGGTCTAACACTTAATACATGGGTCAATTAGAAAGCTTAAGGGAGCTAGGCATTGCACAGTCCACACGTGTCGTAAAAAAAGTTATTGTTTTTTGTCTAAGCCTTGGTTGTTTCCTCTAATAGGGATCCCAATATATTTTGGGGTATTTAATCATTTATATTGGAATTACTTTGAAGCCTCCTGATTGTGTGTTAGTTTACTTTACACCAAAGGGGACTTGTGGCATTTCACTAGTCAATTATAAGTGATTTGAACCTATTATGGATTTCCTAAGACTGTGAAGATGGAGTTTGTCCTTTTAAGCTTATTAATGAATGAGAACTGTTGTTTTTGTGATACTTTATTCTTATTGATAACATAGTTTGGCATTTGTTTACTTTGAAGTCAAGACTTAGCATTTTGTTGAAAATAACATAGCGTTTGTGGGTATCGTTTATGGTAAGCCCTCAGGATACTATAACCCATCCACTAGGAACACCTAGGGGTTTAAAGGCTTATTGCATACGCTAAATGCAATCAAGAATGCTAGCGAAAGTGGTGATGTTTGGACTTTTATTTTAGTTTTGCTTGAGGACTAGCAAAATCTAGGTTTGGGGGTGTTCAATGTACATGAAATATATAATTTATATTTCTCTTATATTAGTGTTCTTAACCTTGATTTGATATTATTTTATGTCTAAATGGGCTTTAGTTGTATTGGATCAAGTTGATTCGAATTAATGTTTTCTTGGGCTATAATCAAGCTATAAGATGATCCATTCATGCTCAAGGGGTTTTGAAGGCTGATAGGACTCTTAGACAGCTCATAATCAAGCATTGTGAAGCAAGAAACAAAAAAAAATCAAAGAAAAAAAGACAAAATTGGACATGTTTCTATTGCAGGGTTCGGACCAGCATGGACACGTCTCAGTATTTTACATGTAACATTTGACTCCCTTATCCAATTGAGGTGAATCAAGTTGTGTTAGAAAGTTAACGAAAAGGGCTACAAATATGCATTTCACAAAGATCTCCTAATTCAAATGTTTTGGGGGTTAAAACAGGTCTGAAATATAAGCCTAAAAATCTAGACGAATTTCCATCCGAAAATTCCCTCTCATTCTAGGGTTTTTCTACAAGGGTGAGATATAAAAGAAAGAAAGAGGGCTTGGAAGAAAGAGGAGAGAGGGTTGGGAAGCTGAACAAAAGAGAAGAGACTAATCCAATGGAGGCCAAAGCAGAGAGTGTAATATGAAGTAGAAGACTCATTGCAAAGGATGTGCTTCTGATATTCAAGTTCTTTTTCTTCTCCTTTTTATGTCTTTTTTTATATTTTTCCATGAATCTTGACTCCATGAGAGGATAAAATCCCTAACTAAGTTTAAGGATGAAGCTCTATTGATGAGTAATAAAATATGTTCACGTGATTTGATATTTTCTGAATTTATAAGCTTTGATGTTTACTTGTTCTTGCTTCAAATTAATTAATGAGATAAACCCTAGATATGAGTTCAATCATGTTTTTCTCATGATTTAGTGTAATCTTCATTAATTAATTGCTTGAAATTTTATTTTAAAATATTAAAATTGGATATCTAGTGTGATTTGTTTTTTTTTACAGATACATTAGATGATTTTATTTTATTCTTTTAAGCGAATGAGAACATGCATGAGATTTTTATAGAGCCTTGATGAGTATATTATCCATGACAATGTGATTAAAGTCAAGATTGTTGTGGAGAAAGTTTTAAGAAAATTAATGATCATAAATATATTTTGCTATGAATTGATGGGTGTGGATTCCTAAACCTTAGTAATTTGTCACTTGGTAGTTTCATCTTTTAATTATTTCAATTTAGTTCATTTGTTGCATGTTTTTAGATTAATTTAGTTTAATTAAAATAATCATGTTTTCTAACTAGATTAGGATTTAATTGGTTTAGGTCTATTTAGTTTTCTTAATTTAATCAAATTCCTTGTGGGTTTGACCTCTTACTTGTCAAACTGATTTGTGCACTTGCAAATAAAATTTCACAATAGGTGGCTTCTCATGAGCATATGTGTCTTTAACTGCCATAAATATACATATCGAAGAAAATAAAAAAATGAACTTTATTTGCATTTTCTATAGGCTTGACGCCTGAATTTTATTTTGATGCCTAAATTTTAATATGCCTAAATTTTAATTCAAATTAAAATTCAGGCGTCAACTACTAGAAGAATCTACAACCCTACCTTTTAGGGTTTAGACCTCTTTTGAGGGTCCCACTATTCTGTGGCTTTGCAGAAAGGTGGGGGACCTCTCTATGGTCATACCACATTAATTTCAATGTTTGGATCTTTATGTGAAAAGAATAAAAATCAGAAATGTGTTGTTTATGACCTTAGGCTTAATGCTTGAATTTCAACACACCTAAATTTAATTTAAATTGAAATTCAAGTGTCAGTTACTAAAAAAAGTCCAACAATTGGCCTTTAGGGTTTGACCCTCTTTTAAGGGATCCACTATTATGGGGATTTACAAAGGGGCAAAAGGCCTCTTTGTAGTCATGTTACTTGAAGTTCATGAAGAGGTGTGTTTTGGCACATGAAGACGTGTCTAAGGATTTTCTAAGTCTATGTGTGACTTCAAGGAAGTCTAGAGGTCACTAGAGTGGGTCCCTGGATCTGGAACTTGAATTTAAAAAATTCTTGATTTTTATTCAAACACCTGAATTTTAATTCACATTAAAATTTAGGCGTTAGTTGTTGGACAAAAATCTAGTAGGCTAACTTTCAGTCAGTTTAGGTCCCCTACAAGGGTTAAAAAAATTGCAAATTTTTTAACTCTAGTAGAATAAAATTCTGAGTACATCATGTAAAAAATTAGATCAAAATGCAAACTACAAAATTCACAAAAAAAATATACACTACTAATTGGTAACAAAAAAGTTCAGAAAACCAATTTTTAGAGTAGATTTAGGGAGACTGTTTTAAGACCCAAACATGTTCTAAAAATCATTGAATTTTTACTAGAGGTAGGCTACCTATCTAGCAGCCTACCATAAAAATTTGGGCCCATTTGGATCCCTAGAAAAATTACAAAAAATAATAATAATAATAGAGAGCATGCTATGATAAAAAAAAAAAAAATAACATCAATACAGACAAGTTTTGTCTATACTGTGTAACCCACTTTAAGAGGTAATTAGGGAATGTACATAGAGCATCATGGCAATATATGAGAAGTAAAATTTTTTAATGAAAGAACCCTCACTAATTGCCTAAGAAATTAGGGCTTAGGGTTACCTTAACCAAGGGTTAGGGTTAGGGTTCAAGACTTGAGCTTTTCAGTTTCCTTCTTTCGCTTCTTTCTTTCCCTCTCTTTGATTTTTTCCCTAGAAAACCCTCTGTATTTGGCACAAATTTGGAGCTACTTTTAGAGGTTCAGGGGTGAGGATAGAGGGCTAGGATCACATCTAGGTTCATGGGGAATCAATGGATAAGATTGCAAGGTGTGGAGGCCAAGGCACCCCTCCCACTGGTGGAGACCAATCTAGGGCTGAAATTAGAAGTTGAGTGGATAAGTGAGAGATCAAGGTCCAAGATTAGAATTAGGGTTTACAAAGTGGAGGGCTAGGATAAAGTTTGGGCGTTAGTTGGATTAAGGGTGAAAGATGAAGCTTATCCTCTAAACTACTACCTTTGATTGGTTGAGAGCAATCAAGGTTTGAAATATTTACTGTACTAGATGGTGGGTTGGATGAGGGTTACATGGATATTTAAAAGCCATATGATTGATCTTAGGGAGGGTACACAAGGGTGCACAAGATCAAGGGTGAGGAATGAAACTTAGCCTAAAATCTACTAACTTTGATTGGTTGAGAGCAATCAAGGGGTGAGATGAGTTATGCTAGATGTAGGGTTAAATGAAGGATCACATGGATATTTGAAATTCATGTAGTTGATCTTAAAGGGAGTACATGGGGTGCACAAGGGAGATCCACATCTAAGAGCTAGGGTTTAAATCTCTTAATGTGAATGCATTAATGAACATTAATGAGAAAGAATACAAGATGAATGAGCTCATTAATCTCTAATAAAGAAATTCCAATGGGAAAAAGTCATTTTACCTAGCCACCTCACCTTTTAGGTTTCCATGCTCAAAAACACACAAATTTAAAGTACGTTTTTAAAGTCTTGGATGTTTTAATCACAATGTATCAATCGAAAATAAATTACGATAAGGGTAGATAATGCAAATCAGGGTTTGATTAACCTAAAAAACTCTCAAATAATTACTAGAAGAGTAAGATGGCCAAATTGGTCTTTGAGGTCTTTAGAAATAAGGTGACCCTCAAGTTTTGTGAGACACAGGTTCAAACTACTCTGAATTAAAATAGCCGACTAGAAAATCGTACTCAAAAAACAGATTCTTCGTTCAACATTAGTTGTAGGAATTTCAAGAAGTTACTTTCTTTTGCAATGTAGAACGGGGCTCTTGGCATGAAATTATAATGGCAATGGGTCTGGTTGGGTCGGGTCAACAATTGGGTTAATTACTAGGCATCCGACCGGAACTAATTTTGAGCTCAATTTGGATTATTATAAAGTTGTGGTCACCCAGAAAAAAGAACCAAATAGTTTGGGTGTTATTTTGAGAAAAATAAATAAATTGTGATGGGTATCTTGTAGAATGAGCTTGCTGAATTGGAAACCCCAGTCCAATCCAAATTCAAACATGGTTATGATGAGCCTGGATCCTTACTTGATCACAAGAATTCTTGCGATCTGTACAGGCACAAATGTACCCCCAAGAAAGTGAAAATCATATTTTCAGATGGTGATTTTCTCTTTTTGGGTGTACGTGTTTTCCTCTCCTAGTCACAATAATTCTTAAAAATAGGAAAGGATCCTAACAGGGTTGTGATTAGGCTAACCCGAACCTGGACTACCTAAAACCCACCACATGAGAAGGTGATGTGGCAAACTTGTTGATCCCTTCGCTAGGAATACTTTCAATCCAGCTTGCACCCTTAGCCTGAATCATTTGATGTCTTTAAATTGAGAAAAACCCTCCTGCAAGCGACACAGGAGATGAATACTTATCCCACAAAAAAAGTGAAAATTCACTTTTATGGGGCATGTGTACATGCTTTTTATAAGCATTACCCTTAAGAAACCTGTGAGAAATAAGATTTTTCTATTTTTTTTTTTTTATCTTAGTTTTTGGGTGGGAAGAATAAAAAGGAAGCTTTAGGTGCAGTAGTAGGAGTATGAGATCTACCCTGTAGACACCTAAAATTTGTGCAAATTATAAATAAGGGCTTACACCCTCAGAAATGCACATCAAAGACCCAAAAGTCATACATGGGTTTCAAATTTACAAATTAAGCCCAATTGAAGGGACAAGTCCATTTGAGCTTAGTCTCGGTTTCAAACAATAATCTAAAAGACCAAACCCACATGTCTCAAACCCATTAACAAGCCTAAACAATTTGCATGGGACCCGCATGAGAGAGATTTGGATAAAATCAAATCTAGATTCTCTTGGGTAAAAAGGGAAGGTTATGCCACTCATGGAATACAAATAATTCCTTAAACCATATTTCTCTCCAAACAAAGAATGTGCAATCACTCTTTTAGACTAAAATGGGTAAGAGCATCCAATCAACACCCAATCAAATGTTTGGTAAGATTCTAACCCTAAGTTTATAAATACCCCCCTCTTACATAATCAAGGGACATTTTGGCAAAAGACTTCAAGTAAAAAATTCTAGAGAGAAGAGACTCCCAAAGCATCTCCAAAGCTCTCTAAAGACTTGAAGACCTAAGGCATACTTTCTAGTCTCTCCATCAACTATAGTTCATTGTTAGAGAGAAGAAGATCCTTGCATCTCAGAAACACGCCACAAATCCGGCCCTGAGAGCAAGAGACACGGTGTTTCTCTCCTTTTTTAGATAAAGTGCAAAGCCCCAAAGAGAAGTGATTCCCCTATAATCAAGCACCACCAACACTGAATCCAAGAAACATGCCGTTAAGCCCTTGGATTCCTTCGACAAAGAATCAGAGGTTTTACTCTTTTTGTAAAAGAGTATAAAAATCAAAGAGTTGTATTCCATTCATTTTATTAAAAATATTCATTTATTAAATTTGTTACATTGATTTTGTGTTACGGATTTACGAACAAAATTGGTGTCTACAAATTTTTGGCATGCCCAATGGGACCCTCTTTCCTCTCATCTCTCAAGTCGACATTCAACCTCTATATACAAGACTCAATGTTGTCAAAGAAGAGCTTCACTGTTGTAGCTGACGTGGCTGCTATTGGAGGCAAGAAGAAAGCCTCTGCCAGCTCTGGCTCCTTCACCGCCATCTCTAAACCTAACTGCAAGCCCCCTGTGACACACAACAAGATGAAGTGTGGGACCTCTTACTTGGTTGAGCCTCTCAACCATCATAGGAAGAAGCGCTCTACCAAGAAGAACCCATTTCGTGAGACATCCAGTCAAGAAAAGATTCTACCAATCAAGAAAAGATTCTACCAGTCAAGTTGGTAACACCTTCACCTAAAGTAAGTGAAGATGTTAGCTTCTAGTTGTCAAACGCTCATTCTAGCATTAGATCTAGGTCTATATCTCGTTCTGGATCTCCATCTCAGGAACTATCTATACAAGTTTCCAATCATACTCTCTTGCCATGCCTGCAATGATGACAGGAGCCGCAACAGTGGATGCATAACTTACTTAGATGACTACGGCTATTGCTAAACTAACAAAGACAGTGGAAAAGAAAGATATTTAAATTGCTAACTTGATGAACAAGTTGGAACAACAAAATCCAATTGGATCAAGTCAAGGTCCTACTCATCTACCAGGTTTCACTCCATAAAGGAACTTAAGAAATCAAAAGCAGGAAAACACAACTCCTCACCAAAATACTCAAAATTCAACGTAGCATACCTCTGTCAGATCACTCTCTGTACAACAACTACAGAATATGATCGCAGATATGATATGTGCTCAATATGGAGGCCCAACCCAGTCATCCATGGTGTATGTCAAACCCTACTCCCAGCGTATTGAGGTTATGCGCATGCCAATCGGGTATCAACCTCCTAGTTCCAACAATTCAATGGAAAGGGTAGCCCCAAACAACACTTAGCTCATTTCGTCGAAACATGCAACAATGTCGGGACTTTTGGAGATTAAGTGGTGAAGAAATTTGTTCAGTCTCTTCGTGGAAATGCTTTTGACTGGTATATTGACCTTAAAGCTAGTTTCATTGATAGTTGGGATCAATTAGAATGAGAATTTCTCAATCACTGGTACAACACTTATCGGACAATGAACATGGCGGAAATTACTACTGCCTGACAAAGGAAAGATGAACCAGTCACAGACTACATTAATCGCTAGAGAAACCTTGCTCTTAATTACAATGACAGATTGTCTGAAGCTTCTATAATTGACATGTGCATCCAAGGAATGCATTGGGGTTTACACTATATCCTTAAAGGGATAAAGCCCCATACGTTCGAGGAGTTGGCTACCAGGGCCCATGATATGGAGCTACACGAATATCCGAGGTCGGGAGATGCATGAAAAGAAAAAGAAAAGAAGGAGTTCAAGGAGATAAAATCCTCTAAAGGCAAGGAAGTTATAACGGTCACAACCAAACCCGTCAAATCTTTAGAAAGAATAAGGAAGAAAGCAAGGCCAATACATCCCAAAACAAAGGGAATGCCAAAATGTCTCTGAAAGAGCTTGAAGTAAAAGTATACCCTTTTCCATACTTTGATGTCTCGGGGATGCTAGATGAGCTGCTCTAGTTGAAGTTGATTGAGCTCCCACCCTCAAAGCGTCCTAAAGAGATGGGTAGTGAGAATGATCCAAAATACTGTTGCTATCATCCGGTAGTTAGTCACCCAATCGAGAAGTGCTTCATCCCGAAAGAAAAGATCATGGACTTGGCACGGTAAAGAAAGATTGAAATTGGTTCCATGGATGATGTAGCAGCTACCAACATGACAATAGTCACTTTTGGCTCATTCAGTCCCACTCCTGTACCAAGCTTGTACGTGATGCCGGTGTCACTTTCTCAAGATACAAAGGTGTTCTCATTGCCACTTCAACTTACCTTCGGGTCTTTGGACTCTACCACTTTCAGCCACATTGCAAAGACTTCATCCAACTAGGGGCAATATGTGCGTCATTCACCAAAACAAGAGCAACAAGCTCCCTTGGTCGAAGGAGTACATCCCAGAGTTAAAGTGACACCTTTTGATGATGAAGGTTGGACTGTAATTACCCGACGTAAGCAAAAAACTCAACACCTTCAGACTCCACCTTGTCCAAGGCCAAGGCGACACTGAAGGAAAAGTAAGTCTAATGCTAGAACAAAGAAGAAGAAGAAAGGATCAATTAAGAGTCAAGCACAAAAGGTTCTCCCTGTTGACCCTAAAGATGTTCTTAAGCAACCTCCTCACATTCCAGTGACTCTTTTAGAGTTCATACTAAAGGAATTTCTACAACAAGAATGCATAGAGGTTCATGTGGTCTCTTGTTATGCAGTCCATGAAGATTAGACTTCTAAGGACAATGTTGAGAATGTGTCTGATGCAAATTATGCTTCCTCGAACAACGAGGAACAAATGTCAAGTGATAATCTTCTTAAAAAATGCAAGAGAAGAGAATTCCCCCACTAGCAGTAAGCCAGAGCCGAATACTTCTTGTATGGCTACAATCACATTCACAGATGAGGATTTGTAACTTGGTTTTCACCCACACAACAGGCCCTTGTATGTTACATGGTATATGCTTGAGCACAAAATTTGACACATCCTGCTTGATTACGGATCTGCAGTAAACCTAATGCCAATTCATACAATGAGGCAAATAGGCATTTCCACAGATGAACCGACTCGTAGCAAGCTGATGATTCAAGGCTTCAACCAAGGTGGACAAAGATCAATCGGTATGATCTGGCTTAAACTCATTATTGGAGACACTTTTTCATGTGATTGATTGCAAAGCGTTATATCATCTTCTCCTTGGTCGCCCATGGTTACATGAAACAGGGGTAGTGTCTTCTACCTTGCACCAGTGCTTCAAATAGTATCTAGACGGAATACAGAAGCGGGTTATGGCTGAAAGTCAACCATTCAATAAGGCCAAAGCATAT
>JAOXJP010234723.1:0-20000 GCA_025762735.1 Platanus orientalis
TTCACCAAATGAGGGCATCTATCTACATACACAAAACAAACTATGTTTATCTACAGACGAAAAAAAAACTCAACTGGTGTTATACCTTGGAATTTTAACAAAAAGTACAATTTGTCAATGCTTTTCTTCTCCTTTTGCATTGTGCCACATTTGAAGGTAATAGTTTTTCTAAGTAAAACGTGGTCCAGCTGACTTTGTTTAATCCTCTTGCACTTTTGGACCAGATTTTGACAGTTCTCTTAAGTGTCAAAACTTAACCATACTAGAACTTTTCCCATACAACATATTTGCTTCATCTTGAATTCGTTAACTATTGTGTAAAATTGAATATGAGTCTCTGGAAATTAAAGTTTCATGAATGTAATTAATATGGAACCCTAAAGCTTAGGAAAGGTGCTCATCTTGCACCACTTCTATATGTGTGTCTGGTGTGTTTAGTATGTGTGTCTGTACATATACCCATGTAGAAACAAATAAACATAACAATATAAAAGTATGTAACAAGTAAGCAAAAGCATTGATTCTAGGGGCCAAGTGTACCTAGGATGCCAAGAATGTAGCTTAGGTTGAATAGGATTTCCTAATATTTTTCTTTCCAAGTTCAATTTTTGAAAGAAAAAGTGTGCATAAAAAATTTCAATCAATTAATCAAACCAAAAAGGGCAATGATTTGGCAATATCTATCACAAGTAACTCAACCTAGTCCCTCTGAGCTCCCAAAGTAACAAAAATGGCCTTGTTATAATACATCTGAGCCTAGCCAAGTGAATTTGAACATCCATGTTGGTATTAAAAAAATATCATCAAATGTAACTTTGATTCTTAATGGTAGATAACAGAGCCCTAACCTTTTTAGTCTAACAGAGCACACAATAAGTCTCAAACAAAAGTGGCAAGGATAACTAATAATAAAAGGAGAACCAAACAGTTGAAGAACTATTTGGCAAGATATACCAAAGAAGATGAATCTTGCATAACTCATTGACCAAAAGTTTACAACATAGAACCAGTGTAAATTAAACAAGACGAGAAAATGGGGGCATTAATTGACTTGAATGAAAAACAGAACCATATGTAAATCCATCAACAAAAGAACAAGATAATATTATCTTTTTTTTTCCAGGGCAAGAAAGGAAAAGCGAGAGATGACGAAGATAGAGAGAGAGCAAAGAGGGATGGAGAGAAAGAGAGTCGAGCATAGAGAGAAGATGAGAAAGGGAGAGAGAGTACCTGGCCTATTTTCGTCGTCAATCGTTAGTGAGAAGATTGTGTATCACTAATAAGAAAACCCTAAAAAATGGGTTTGCAGAAAAAGGGGAAAACGGGGAAGAAAGGAATAGAGAGTAATGTGGAGGGAAGAAAAGAGGGAGTGACGAAAACAGGCTTTATATACTTTGTCTTTAGCCAACATTTGTTAAACGCTGGCTAAAAAATTAAACAATGTTTTTAAAATGCTAGCTAAACTTTTATAAAGATAGAGTTTCTAAAACGCTGTCTATATAAGTTTTTATAGCGTTATAGAAATGTTGTCTCTATTCTTTTTGCGATGACACAAGATAGAAAATTACGGTTTCATTATTTAGTGTTTAAAAATACTGTATAAATCTAAAATATATAGCAATTCTAAAAATGTTGTCTATTTAAGTTTATACAGCATTTTAGAAACGCTATCTATGTTCTTTTTAAGTTGACACATGACGAAAAATTATAATTTCTATACTCAGCATTTAGTAATGTTGTATAAATCTAAAATATACAGCGTTTTCTGAAAATGTTATCTATATGAGTTTATACAGCGTTTTATAAATGATGTGTATTCATTTTTTTCCTTATTGTAGCTTTTTCTATAAAATGTTGTATATTATTCACTTTAGGTAGCGTTTTTACAAAAACGCTGCCTAAAAGTATGTTGTTAAAAACTAATTTTATTGTAATGATTTTAAGTTATTCAAATCTCTATCATGTGGGTTCTATGCAAGTTGGATTTTAAACCTGCTAATGGGTTTAGACATGGGTTGGTAGTCTTATGGGTTATTATTTAAAAACCCAGACCTAGGCCTAATGATGACATGTGAGAGGGCTTAATTTATAAGTTTAAAGGCCCATGTGTGGCTTTAACGACTTTTATGTAATTTTGTGAGGGTATATACCCTTATTTGTAATTTACACAAATTTTAGGTACCTACACCCATCAACTAAATTTGTCAGAAGAGCTTTTAGATGACCAAACAAGATCAAATTGTCCAAAAACAAACCCAATAAATAGAAGTTCAGATTTCTTAGTGAGAGGTGGAAATGGGTCTATAGTCATTTAACTTCTCAATGTTGTTGGTAGAAAGAAAAAAGAAATTATTAAAATAAAAGAGAAATTTACAACTTGTGGTTGACATTAGTTGCCTATGTATAGGAACAGAGGTTTCGACTTGGCCATTTTATGGATTTTTCTCCTTTGCTTCTCTGTTATCTCCTAACCAATGCACATACATATATGGCGGGTCTTCCCTCAGGCTGAGTATATTAGCTTATCACATTTATTGTAGTGGAAGATATTTTCAATAATAGTCATGAGGGTAAAAGGTTAAAACACACGACTGAATAGACAACTCCCCGTTTCTAGCATGCTATAGTTATTATAGTCTCTCGATGATGGGAATGGGAGATTACTGGTAAGTCAGATGCTTCACGAACTACACACAGTTTAAACGTTTAGGGAGAAGAGAAAAAATATTAATAATAAATTATTTTTCTCATAGATTGCCCACATAACCTAAACTGGCTCGATTCGGTGCAATGTGGTGTGGTGCGCATGCATGTATGTTTTGGAGCTTGGCCCATGTTGGCTAGGTCTTCCCCCTTCCACAAAACTATGGTGCCCCTTGGGGCCTAAGTTTATGTCTAAGGCTAATGTATATAAACTTCCAAACTTTTATGGGCTAACCAATGTGGGACTATTCAAGTTTTACACCCTTTAACTAGTGTTCAACTGGGCACTTTTGGAAACAATTTATCATTCACCCATTAATGGTTTTTAGCAACCAACCATATGGTGTTATTCTCCTCATTAACGTGAACAAAAACACATGTGGACCCGCCTCAAACATCTTATGGGTCCCACTTTTATTTTGGCTCAAAGATGACCACACAATCATGTTTCAAACCTGACCAAATAGTCATGTTTCAAAAACCGTTTCTAACAATATTAAATTCTTTTAAAGTTAGAAAAGGAAAGGAAAAAAGAAAAAACATGGATCAAGGTTTCAACTTGCAGATTCCGCATTCATCACAATGATAATGGTTTTTTGAAACCTAAAATAAAAAAACCAACTCGCTACTTAAGAAACTATTCAAATATGCAAACCATGGAATTGAAGTTAATGGAATGAATTCTTCAATGGTTATTGTACAACAACCTTATCGAAAGATAATTAAACATACTATAGAATTCAAAAACGAAGGGAGAATGGAGAGTAACTAGATACAAAAGAATGCAAAAGGGAGGAGAAGAGAGGTGAAACTGAAAACGCAAGAGAAGATTTGGAGTGCAACTTGGTTTTCTTATTCCATAACTATTTTAGGGTTAAAAAAGTAATTATATGTTATAAAAATCCAGTTTGGTTCATATTTATTTTACCTTAATATTTGAAAATTTTGTCAAACTTTTGAATAAATTTGACAAAAATCCTAAAATTGAATGATGATATAATTTGTGATGTTCCACAATAACTACTCTAAGAAAGTTGCTAGAAATAAAAAAAAAATTAGGAAATAATATTATGCGGATGGTCCACGATCAACCCAAGTCCTTAGCGGGATGCTTCCTGCACACACAAGATAATATAGGATCAGGGAGCTAATGCCGACAGGGTGCCAGCTTCTAGCTCTCCGACGATCAAGTAAGAGAGATCAGGGGGTTGTAGAAGGAGCTCTCTCCTATTAGGGTTTTCAAAGTCTTATACCTAAGTGGCGAACTGATTTTGTATTTATAGGCTCGGGTTAGGGCTTGCCTATCATTTTCTTCCCCTGCTCTCTCACGTCGTTGCCCCCCATGTTCTTGTACGTTGTTGTATCCCACGTTCTTGGGTGTATTTCTTTCTACCACGTCTGTCCTTTTTTCAGGATTAACAGGTCTGTTGGCGGGTTTATTACGGAGATCATGTGACTAGCATAACGGTTTTTAAATCATGTTTATCCTTAAATTGAGTAGTTGGGGTCTCAAGTGGTGTTAACATTCCAGCGAAGTAGTCGGGTGGGCAAGCCTTAGTGGGTCGGGGGGTCTTAGGTTCTCGAGGGATCGAGTGGCCTTTTAGGCCTCGGGTGCTAGGACTGTCGGCCAAGATTATTGATGGGATACTTGGAGCCAGATACTAAGGGAATCTCTTAGCTCATTTGTCGAGGGCCTTGGTGGAAAGGTTCCGAGCTAGGCTTCTTTAGAACTCCCAGGGTTACACTACCTAGGGCTAGAGTCCCGATGGGCTATCGAGGTATGTTCACGAGTCTCTTGGTATGGTCTTCTTAATCAGTTTCCCCCTATTCCTGGGTCTGAGTCCACGATGCCTAGGAATATGAATTGTCTACATTCGCTACTTTACTATTTTGACGTAGGCAGCGTGTCGTTTTAACTACCGAGGTGACACCAGCTAGGGATAAGTGCTAATGATAGCCTTGCATTCAATGAGTTTGGATAATCAAGAGGACGTGTCGGCATTAATTATGAGTCATGTCAAGCATCATGTCGCTTCAAATCCTCGTGCCATCCGACAACCAGATTCAAATGTTTAAACATTTTTTGGGGTTCATGCACAGTTTTGTTTCCTGGGTCTATTTTGCCGATCCTCGGATTCATGACACATGTAGAGTCGAGAGTTTTCAAGGTCTCCTATAAAATCCTCTTCCAGTATTTCTCAAGTCTTTCCTCTATTTTTGCTTTTCATCATCTTTAACCTTCGGTTACCAGCGATTTTTGACAATCCCAAAGCGTTCTCGCCAGTCACCGCCTTCGCCTTCGCTCATATCTATACTTCTGGGATCCTCATCCGACAACCATTTTTCCTCACTCCGGTGTTTTTCTTAGGTATCATTATCCCTCGTCTGTCCTTTTTCATTGTTTTATTACCATTTTTCTTCTTTCTTCTTTTACTACTTGCTAGTGTGTCCATTTTTCTGTTTTCTTGCATTCTAGGGCCTGTTAATTTTAGTTATCATTTTTCGGTAGTTTCTTTTCTTTCTCGACGTAATCCCACCTGTTTAGTTTTCCTTTCATTCTTTGTGTTATCATAGTTATTAAAATGGTGTCCGGGGATTCTGTTGACCGCATGGTTGATGGGGCCGATGACCTTTTTGAGGTCCGACAAGATCCCCCGGAGCAGGCCACTAAGCCAGCTCAATCTAATGCCCAGGGGACCGCTGGGGAGATTTCCCCTGAGGAGAATTTCAAGGTCACCCAATATGGCTCTGAATTAGGGGTGAAAACCCTGACTCATTATCGCTCGACTTACCTTATCCCCGAGGGGTGGCACTTACTACTCCCGGGGAGACCCAAGCCTTTGAGGCCCATGCCGACAGCATGACACTATAGGAGCAGACCCTAATGGCGAGTCTTCGGATTTTGATTCCCTGGTTCCTTAGGGAATTGCTATTCTTCCTTAGTCTGGCACCTAGGTAGTTGATGCCCAACGCCTAGAAAATAGCCATAGGATGCATGATCCTATAGGAATTAACTTCTAAGGGGAAGCATCGGCTTACCCTTAACAAATTTTTCCACTGCTATCAGCCAAAGGAGCAAGAACCGGGATGGTTCTTCTTTGCCAATCAGGACCTGACACTCACCTTAGTGACGGCACTCCTGAGTTCAAACAACGGGTAGAGAACCTGATACTATTTTGTTTATGGTGAGGGTTGGGAATCCCTCCTAGATGAGGACCTTACGGTGAAGTTCAATCGGGCATGGGCGTTAGTCATCAGCCCAATAGGTAAGCTATCAATCTATTCCTCTTACCCCTACTCTCTTTCCCCTTTTGTGTCTTTCTAACTGGGTCTCCACCTCTTTATTATTTATTTCTTAGCTCTCGAGGCAGATAAGGTGTCTGACGAGGAAGAGACTCGCATCCGGGAGGTGATAAACTATCCCTCCCACACCTACCTAAACCTTGTCACTCCCGATCGGCTTTTTTAGTGTGGATTTGGTCCTAACCCGGGTAGATAGATTTCTTTACTACACTTTATTTATTTTATTTTATTTTTTCCTTATTGATCTCTGATCTTGGGTTTGTTTTTGTACAGCAATGAAAACCGATAGGAGTTATCACTACAAGGCCAAGGAAATTAGGGACACAACCCAGGGAGCAAAGAAGGTTCCTTAGTCGACGACCACCCGAGCGGGGGTGACTACGACCCCAAAAAAGAGGAAACACCCCATCGTCCCTAGGGGTCCTTCTGAGCCCACACTCCCGAGGCAGCCCTAGTGCCCATAGCTCCCACTACCGTCCCTACCACCATCACAGTCATTGACCTGGATGAGGATGTTGAGGGTCCTTCTTCTCTTGCAGCCAGAGTTTCGACTGTGACTTCTCAGCCAACTACTCCCCCGGCCACCTCTGACACCCCCATTGTGGAGGTTCTTGCTCCTGCAGCTCCGGTGACCCCTTCTTCCACCCCTAGGACTCCTACTTCTACCGTCGTGGCAATGACTCTACGTCTGCACCAGCCTAAGAAGCAAATGACTCCCTTCTCGGGTCAGATTCCTAGCTACTAAGGACTAATCCCGGGGGGGCACATCTCCTAGAGAGCGTTCCTCCCTCCGATATCGAGTACCTAAAAAAGTGCATCTCCCTAGCCAACGTGCATAAAGACATGATGCACTACATGGCCAAGGTAAGAAGTCCTGTCGTTAATGTTTTTGTATCTTACCTTATACTATTTGTTTGTTGTTTTCCTGTTTTGCTAGTTTTTTTGACATATTGTAATATATTATGTATATGAATAAAAGTCTTTTGTGCTATCCTCTATGCATCATCTCTAGTCTTTAAGAATTTTTCAAGTGTTGATGTGTGCTGTGACATTTTTGTGTTCCTTACATGTACAACGATAGGTAGAAGTAAAAAGAACATAACCAAGTGTTAACGCTTCTTGGGTCGGCTAACTATTTCCCAAGTAGTGAGGGGAGGGGGTTAATTATAAGGATTCCTCAGGGTCAATGCTTTAAAGTCGAGTAAGAATGAATACCAATCTAGGTTTTCTAAGTGTAGGCATATTAATTGTTTCTAGTCATAATGTTTACTTGGTATAAGGGTGCCTCATAGTCGACTTTTTGACAACGGATGTATTTATTAAGAATCTTCGAAACATTAGATCTGTCACGTCCACACAGTTTTTGGTACGTAAGGATTCCCGATGGCACACTTTTGTAGGCTTAAGCCTTATGTTGTCAGTGTCGCCAAAAATTCTTAGGTGTCTGTTCAAGCCTTAGTCATACATGGGGGGAAGTGTAGACGTACTTACTTGGTGGCAGAGGACCATAATGTAATTATTCTTGACCTGACTCAAGGTCTCACGAGGTTTCTCCTTTGCCTTTCTTGGCCTGGGGGTCGCCTGACTTGAAGACTCAAGGTCGCCTTCCTTATCACGGGGTTAGTCTTTTAACCCAGGGTAGGTCATCCTCATGACCCAAGGGTCAATTTTATAACCCGGGGCTAATCTTATAGCCTGAAGCCGTCGGTAGGGTCATCCTCGTGACCTAGGGGTTAGTCTTATAACCTGGGGCTAATCTTATAGTCTAAGGCAGAAGGTTGCTCTAATCTTATGGCTCGGGGTCATCCTCGTGACTAGAGGGTTAGTCTTGTAACCTGGGTAAGGTAGTTTTAAATGTTGTCGACCTCAAGGGAAGGTTGACCCATGGTCTGATCCCGTGACCTCCTTCGCCCTCTCTTCCCCAGGTGACTTGGTCCTCCTAGGGCACCTGTTGTTGTTCCCTTTTCCTTTTGTCGTGCTAAAAACTGGACTCGGTGTTTCATTATTGCCTAACGTTGAGGGTATCTTCAGCGTCCATATATTGTTGCGCCTTTAGTATGAGGTCGGCCATTCAGGTCGAGGGATTCTTAGATAGAGAGAACAGGAACTTGGAGGGCATTAAGCCCACCATCAGGGCTACCATAATTGTCCTTTCGTCGGCATCATCAACATGCAGGGTCTCTTTGTTGAATCAGGACATATAGTCCCGTAACGACTCCTCTTTGTTCTATTTAATGTTTAGGAGATGGGTTGTGGGCTTCCGGTGCCTCTGACTGCTGATAAAGTAGTCGATGAATTGTCAATTTAACTTCATAAAATCGGATATGCTTCCAAGCTTTAGCCAGCTAAACCAAATCCTAGCAGGTCCCTTGATTGTGGTTAGAAATGCCTGGCACATTATCTTGTTAGGTGCTGCCTGGAGGCTCATGTACGTCTTGTAGGCCTCCAAGTAATCCAAGGGGTCCTTGCCACCATTAAACATTTCCATTTGTGGCTGCTTAAACTTGTCAGGAAAGGGCCGAACCATTACCTCTGTGGTAAAAGGATGATCCATTCTCTGGATGAGCTCATCGACGGTAGCCGAGGCTTTGCCTTTCAGTGCCTCCCTCATCGATGCCATCTACTTCCTCACATCCTCCATTTTCTCCTCCCAGAAGTCTGAGACATGAACCTTCTCTTCGTGGTGACTGGTGCCTCAAAAATGGGAAGCTGTGACGCTGACAGCCTCATCCTCCTGTCCTTAGTCGTGATTTGCGGCTGGAGAGATTCAAGGCCCTAGTCATCCCGCATCGCCACCACTAAGTGCTTCTTGATGGCCTCACAACTCTTGTATGATTTCCCAATTTTGCTCCATCAATAGCTGCACATTGGCCATCAATCCCTGGATCCTTCATTCAAGTACTTCTACCCTTAAAGTTTCTAGACGTGTTCCATCGGAGACAGCGGCTTCTAGCCCGTTAGATTCGACACCATAGTTGTGTTAAGTTGCCATGGACCTGGTCTCTACCATATAGACCTTTTAACTCTAACGGAATCACAGCGAATTCCCACAGACGACACTAATTGCTAGCGTTCCAGAAGAGGGACCTCCCTTTACGCCAATTAGATGATCCACAATCAACCTTGGTCATTGGTAGGACACTTCCTGCACACATAAGACAATAGAGGATCAGGGAGCTAGTGCCGGTAGAGTGCCGGCTTCTAGCTCTCCAATGATCATGTCAGAGAGATCAGGGGCTATAGAAGGAGCTCTCTCCTATTAGGGTTTTCAAAGTCTAATACCTGAGAGGCAAACCGGTTTCTGTATTTATAAGCTCAGGTCAGGGTGTCTCATGGTAAAGCCTGCCTGTCGTTTTCTTCTCCTGCTCTTGCACGTCGCTGCCCTCCACATTCTTGCACGTTGTTGTATCCCACGTTCTTGGGTGTATTTCCTTTTACCATGTCTGTCATTTTTTTAAGATTAACAGGTCTGTTGCGGAGATCATGCAATTCGCATAACGGTTTACAGATCATGTTTATCCTTAAATTGAGTAGTTGGGGTCTCGAGTAGTGTTAACATTCCAATGAAGTAGTTGGGCGGCCAAGCCTTAGTGGGTCGGGGGGTCTTAGGTTCTCGAGGGCTCAAGTGGCCTTTTAGGCCTCAGGTGCTAGGACTGTCAGCCAAGATTATTGATGGGATACCTAGAGCCAGATACTGAGGGAATCTCTCGGCTCATTTGTCGAGGGCCTTGGTGGGAAGGTTCCGGGCTGAGATTCTTTGGAACTCCTAGGGTCACACTACCTAGGGCCAAGGTCCCGGTGGGCTATCGGGGTCTGTTCACGAGGCTCTCAGTATGGTTTTTCCTATCAAAACCTATGTCCACAGGCGAGAGAGAGTTCACTATGATCAAAAAGTAGATATTACAATGAATAGTGCACACAAAAATCGAGAAACCCCAAATATAAATCTCTCCAAAACCCTATTCTCCGTAGGTCGGATCCAAACCCCAAATCGGATCAACAATATGGATCATATTCAGGTTTTTCTCTAGATCATCATCTGGTTACATCTTGGTTGAATTCAAGACATTAACCCAACAAATAAAAAACTATAATCTTGACCTTATATTCTTACCTCCCCAGTCATTTCTGTGCCAGCTGGCTAGTTGTATATTCCCTGTCCCCAATCTCAAGGTACTGCCTTTAATTCTTTTTATTATTTTGGAGTTAGGTGTGACTTGGTGGAAAATAATAACGAAAATTGTAGTGGGCTGTAGGCATTCAGCAACTTATTACAACAAGACGCGTGGGTGGACTGGAGGGAAATAATGAGGAAAATTCTTGCGAGCATACAGTGACTTTCCGCAAGACTTGTGGAACGGAGGAAAAGTCTTGTATTGTGAGCATACAGGAACCTGCCAAGGACCTGATAAGCAATCGCCTCCAACTCGTTTAAGTTGACTTGATCAAAACCAATGAAGCTTCCGGCACCGAAAATACGCAATCACCTTTTTTTTTTTAACTCGTTTCTGCCCAATTATATATCTCTGCCATTTCAGGCAACTTGTTTCACATTTGAATAAAAGCATCAATTTAATCAAAAGTGCATTTGAGGAAGAGAGAATAGGACAATCAGTCATGGCGGAGGGTGTGGTGAGCTTTTTATTGGGTAAGTTGGATTCTTTGCTTGTTAAAGAAGTCCAATTGTTGAGAGGAGTGCGCAGAGAAATAGTTGACATCAAAGATGAGTTGGAAAGCATTACATCCTTCCTAAGGGATGCAGATGCAAGGGGAGAAAACGAGGAGGGAGTAAGAACTTGGGTGAAGCAAGTAAGAGATGTTGCCTATGACATGGAGGATATTCTTGATGATTTCACCCTTCGCCTGCCACCACCAACTCATTATTCTGCTGGATGTATGGGTGGTCTTCGAAATAGCATTTGTTCAATCATCAACTTGAAAGCTCGAAAACGGTTGGCAAATCAAATACAAGATATCAAAGTTCGAGTCCATGAAATCAACAGACGAAGGGAAAGATATAATTTCACAAGCGTAGAACAAGGCGAAACTTCAAGTGGCGGTGGACATGGCACACGTCGTGATCCTCGAGTGGCTTCGCTTTTCATGGAGGAAGCTGATATTGTGGGTATTGAACAACCAAGAGAAAAATTAATTGGTTGGCTGGTGGACGGAGAACCGAGGCGTACTGTTATTTCGGTTGTCGGGATGGCTGGCTTAGGCAAGACCACTCTAGTAAGAAATGTCTATGATGAACAAAGGGTGAAGAAACATTTTGAAAGCCATGCTTGGATCACGGTGTCACAATGTTTCAACATTGAGGAACTCTTCCGAGACTTGTTAAAGCAATTCTTCATGGAAAGGAATGAGGCCGCTCCCCAGCATATGGACACGATGAAGGAGGTGCAGTTAATTCGAAGCCTGAAGGACTGCTTGCAGCATAAGAGGTATGTGGTTGTTTGCGATGATGTGTGGAGTGTAAAGGCTTGGGAATGCATTAAAATTGCATTTCCTAATGGAGAATGTGGAAGTAGGATAATGATAACTACACAGATAAGTGATGTTGGTTCTTTTTCTGTAGAATCATATGGCCACCTCCATGACCTCCAACCTTTACCTCCTAATGAAGCTTGGAGTCTTTTTTGTAAAAGGGCATTCCAAGGAAACTATGGGGGTTTTTATCCTCCAGATCAGTTGGTTGATTTATCTCAAAAAATTGTTAGTAGATGTGGTGGATTGCCTCTTGCAATAGTGGCAATAGCTGGTCTTCTGTCGATCAAGGAAAAGACCTTTTCTGAATGGGATAAAGTCCATCGGAGCCTTCGTTCACAGATAGAAAGAAATCCGTTTCTTAATGACATGAAGATGATATTGTCACTAAGCTATAGTGATTTGCCTTACCATCTTAAATGTTGTTTTTTATATTTTGCCATTTTTCCTGAGGATTTCTCCATTAGTTGTAAGAGATTGATTAGGCTATGGATTGCTGAAGGCTTTGTGGAGGCCGTGGAAGGAAAAAATTTGGATGAGGTTGGTGAGGAATACCTTAGCGAGCTCATTGGTAGAAGTATGGTTCAAGTCGCAGAGTTGCATCGAAGTGGCAAGGTAAGAACTTGTCGAATCCATGACCTTATGCGGGAGATCATTCTTTCCAAGTCTAGAGAGGAGAGTTTTAGTTTTGTTTTTAATGACCAATCTACAAACTTCCCTGATAGGATCCGACGTCTATCAATATATAATAGTGCGGAAAATTACCTGCCAAACCAAAGCTCCAATCTTCGCTCTTTGTTTATGTTTGGGGTGGATAAATTTCTTGGATTATCTTCAATAAATATTTCTTTCTCAAGCTTTGGACTATTGAAAATTTTGGATTTGGAAGACGCCCTTTCGGAAAATTTCCCGAATGAACTCCAAAATCTAGTACATTTGCGGTATTTAAGTTTGAAAAATTCGAAGATCACGATAATTCCAAAGTCTATTGGAAAGCTTAAGAACCTAGAGACACTAAATCTACGAGGTACCAACATAATTGAATTGCCTGTTGAGATCCTAAAATTGGTAAAACTTCGCCATCTCACTGTAATTCGTCTTGAAGTGCTAGAAGATTCACCTCGTAATGTGGGACATGGTGTAGAGGTTCCTGTTGGAATAGGAAAGTTAAAAGCTCTACAACAACTATCACGAATAGATGCAACATCAGAAAATGGTATTATAAGAGAGTTAGAGAACTTGACCCAATTGAAGAAGTTAGGTATTACAAAATTGAAGAAAAACGACGGAATGAATGTATGTGCATCAATAGGCAAAATGAAATACTTGCAATATTTTATGGTTAGTTCAATACAGGAGGGGGAGCTTCTGGACCTACAATCTCTTTTATCACCACCACCACATCTTCAAGTTTTGGATATGCAAGGGCTTTTGGAGAAGTTACCGCCTTGGATTCCCTCCCTTCAAAATCTACTATGCTTATCTTTAAGGATATCTAAATTAAGGGATGACCCACTTACAGCTCTTCAAAGCTTACCAAATCTAGTGTACCTCAAACTCGATGAGGCTTTTCTTGGGGAACGATTATGTTTTGAGTCGGGAGTATTTAAGAGACTGACGAGATTGGTCATTGAGAGAATGGATAGACTGAATTTGGTAAGAGTTGAGGAAGGAGCAATGTCAAACCTTCAATTTCTAAAAATTAGGAGATGCTTGGGATTACGGAGGGTCCCGTTGGGTACCGAACATCTCACTAACCTCAAAGATTTTAAATTGTTAAATATGCCTGAGGACTTGGTGAGGAGCATACGAAAAGGTGATGAAGGTGAAGATCGCTGGAGAGTCAAACATATTCCCCTCATCCGGTCTATTCGTACTCCAGGATGGATCGAGGAATACCTTTCATAATTTCACTCTATGCATCGATCTGGTGAGTTGTATTTTTTCTTTTTCTCTTCCACGTTTTTTAAACTGCCATATTCTTCTAATTGAAGAGTTTAAATAATCGATTAATAATCTCCATTGGTAATGGTGAGAAGTCTTGCCACGTAGGGGTGTCAACGAGCTGAGCTTTGCCCAGCTCAGCTCAGGCTCGTCACCCAGCGATCAAGCTCAGGCTTGGCACATGCTCGTCACGAGCCTGAGGGCTGAGCTCGGCTCACAAACGTATCAGTGAGTTTTGTGTGTCAACGGTTACTTTTTTTTTTTTTTTTTTTTACAGTTATATTATTTGATAAATTGATGGTGTCTTTTCAGAAATTTGCAGTGATGACGCACAATAGCTTTAAGAGCAATTCAAATTTTAAAATAGAACGAGTTGTCTAAGTATATATTTGTAACATATTAAATTATATAAATCTGTCCTAAACTAGCCGAGCTTTCAGTGAGCTGAGCTCAACACAGATCGGCTCAAGCTTGCTTAGCTAATGAGCTTAATTGGAGGCTCGGCTCATGATGAACCAAGCTCTGAGCTGGGCCGAGCTAACTCGGCTCATTGACTGCCCTACCTGCCAGTCTCAAATACCCCCACAAGGGCATTTTGAAGATAAAAATATACTCATTTTCCGCTAATTTACCAAAGCACCATCCCTTATCCAACTTGTATTTACCTAATTACCCCTTATTAGAGATGGTACACGTGCTGAATGGACTGGCGGGACTTCTGTTACACATCTTGTTGTTTATTATTATTACCTTATTTACATATAAATGGAATAAGACCTAGCTTGCAAAGCCACGGTGCCCAGCCTGGCCTGCACTTGGTGGCAGGTTAGGGTTGTCTTTTAGGTCTGTTGGATGGACTAAGACAATGTTCCTTACTCCTAAATCTCATACCAGCCCTGGCTAATTGCCACTTCTACTTGTTAGAGAGAGAGGGACAGAGAGTAATTAGAAATTCCTCATCCTTAATCCTTTTCTCTAACATCAGGACTTATCTTATTATTTTTTCTCTCAATTGCTTATCATATTTTTGTCATCATACATTTATTGCAAAATTTTAATTTTTACTTGTTTTGCAATGGAAATCCATGAGCGATGAGGTATTCTTCAATTATGAATTGACACACACAGACTCTCTCCATTGATTTGGTTTGTGCACTTGCAATGTAGGAGGCTTGTTATTGTGATGGAGGAGACTTCTAGAGACACAGGAAAACAAAAGGGATGACATTGACAGTGATGGCAACGATGTTAATGAAGGAGAAGGAACAACGAAAGAGCTTACTTTCTACAGAGCATGTTGGGAAGTTGCACTGGAGTTCGACGACCTACACTGGTTTGGGATCCTAGTCTCATTGAATTGCATTTTATTGTTTAGTTGTTTGAAAAATTATGTAGTGATGCCAAGATTTACTAAATCGATTGTCCAAGATTCATTTGTGGAAGCATGATAAGTTCTCACACCAAACTAGATTGATTGAATGCTTGACCATCCTTTGGTTTGACCGTATAATGTTGATTTATTGATTTTTATGCCAACCGATAAGAATTGCTGGGGACTTTAGGGTGATCGGTTTATGAACGCTTCCCTTAACCATGCTCACCGCCGCACCCTGTCAGGGGGCAGACACATCAGTGTTGAAAAGTGATTTTTACTTTTTTGGGGGATGCATATTCATTTTTTGGTGCTGATGTACCCACCGCTGCCTGACAAGGAGCAGTGGTTAACGTTCGTTAAGGTGAGCGTTTTTTATCCTCTTTGGACCTTAGGAGGTAAAGGTAGGAGATTGGTTGCCCCCCTGAAAAGAAAAATATTGGGTATTGTTGTTAAATAAAATTCAAATGGTTTCTTGTTCTTGCTGTAACTTCTATGTGAGGGTTTTCAGGTTTGGAAGAGATTGGTTTATGAACGCTTCCCTTAACAAACGCTCACCACTGTACCCTGTCAGGGGTGGACACATCAGCTTTGAAAAGTAATTTTCACTTTTTTTGGGGGTGCATATTCACTTTTCGGCACGGATGTGCCTGCCGCTTAACAAGGAGTAGTGGTTAGCATTCGTTAAGGTGAGCGTTTTTTATCCATTCACGTTTTGAAACATGCTTTTCAGCTTATGCTAGGACCAAATCCGGTGAGGATTTTCTACGCTCGTATGAAAACGCCTAAGTCAAAGGGCGGCCACATCAGCATTAGAAATGATTTACACTCAGCCCCAAAAAGTGAAAATCACTTTCGGCGCTAACGTTTGTGCTAGCATGACCATCAGCAGAGGCGGGCAGAGGTTAAGCATCGGCGTATAAAATCCTCACCGGACTAAGTCGGATCATTTATGTGAATCACCAATGCATTTATAGTTTTCGTACGATAGAGGCTCTCTTGGATTGTTTTCGCCAAAAACGTAGGCATATTGTTAAACCACATAAATATTAGTGAATATTATATATAATTGTTCTTTCTCTATTGTATTTTCTCTGTGCTAATTCATAGAATCATGTTTCTACATAACGAAAACCAACCCAAAAGTGCTTTTTGTCAGGACAAACTTTAGGGTTCAGACATCTAAAAATATGAATTCATTGTATTGATTACTACATTTAGATGGGCGGAGACTGTTGAATTGGTCGGAATGTCTTGGGTTAAAATATCACTCATTCATGATAACTTATCATCAATTGAGCAACAAAGTTCACATCAATGATGGCAACCCTAACCAGGACACCATGTTGTGACGCAATTCCAGCAGGATGTAGAAAGCCCCATTAAAATTACTAAAATATCTTCTTAGACCCTAGTTTCAAAAACATGCCTATTATGTATAGATACTATTGTCAATTGGCATCTCAAAGGATTCTGATGAAAAGAGGAATCCTGTGATAATAAAAGCTTGGAAGGAGGCAAAAAAATAGGCTTCATAGAGTGCAAAGTCAATTTGAGATGAATTGTAAACAACATTGTTGGTAGAAGACTAAGGCCATGTTTGGCAGCCACCTGTAATGAAATCATTTCATTTCAAATTTCCAAGAGGCATTCGTAGTCACAAGGTGTTGGTTCAAAATAAATTCATTCAGATTTATACTGGATAACATATATCATTTCATTTTATAAGAACCTAAGATGACTTCATTCTAATTTAGTTAATAAATCAGTATAAATCTGAATGAGTTCGTTTTGAACCATCACTTTATGGCTACAAATGCCTTAGAAATTTGAAATGAAATGATTACATTACGGTAGCTGCCAAACAGGCCCTAAGAGAACCTTAAAATGCCAATGGCACACTAATCAAAGCAAAGCCCTCTTTGTCATAATCTTTTCGTCTTCTTTTTTCACCCTGAGTATTCCTCTCCCAACCCTGAAACGTTGGATCTTGGGGTTTACAATGCTTCTTTAAATCCATCAAAGGAGATTTCTTGTGTCAAGTATATACGGATATAAAATTAATTAATATTACAACTTGTGATCTGGCACTATAACTTCTCTCAAGCATGTTGGTAGAATAGAAGAGAAAGAAAATTTTATCGGCACAAAATTCTATTACTATAAAAGAGACAAAAATTATGAGACAAATTCATTAATAGCCTGTTTGGCAGTCACCTGTAATGTAATCATTTCATTTGAGCTTCCCAAGGCATTTATAGTCATGAGGTGATGATTCGTAATAAACTAATTCAAATATATACTGATTTGTTAACTACAATTAGAAATGAAGTCATTTTCGTTTTTTCAATCAAATGAAATGACTAATGTTATCAGGCAGAAATCGGTGCAAATCTGAATGGTTTCATTGCAAAACCACCCCATTGTAGCTACAAAAGCCTGAGAAACTCAAATGAAATGATTACATTATAGGTGGCTGCCAAACGCAGCATAAACGATTTTGTGCTGGTAAATAGCACACATTATTTATAAAAAAAGGGAGCAAATAGCAAATGTTTTTTGGAAACAAATGTTCTATGTCTTTGTGATGAACTCTAAGCTAACACCGTATTGGGGTTATAAACGTCTAAAAAGTGTTCAGTTGAAAAAGTAGGTGTCCAAAAAAGGCACCAAATTCAAAAACACATCATGTATCAATCTGTGGAACGCCTACATAGGTTTCCTCATCATAGACACTGTTATTATTATCAACTCTTTATCCATGGGTACAAGGGGTTTAAGGAATACATTATACAAAGAATGTTGTTGAAGGGTGAGGTATTGTTTACCATCAACAGTGCTACAGACTTTGGATCACCTGTTGCAGCCTGAACAAGAATGGCCTATTGTGGTTCAAATAGGTTATAGACTTCAATGAAAAAAAACCAAAACATCATCTTGTAGTAGGCTTGCAAATAGGGTTGAGCTGGCCTGAGCCCATCCTAAAAATTGTCTCAAAAAACCCCGCCCAAAGTTTAGGCATGATGAGCCCAGGCCTGAGTTTAAGCTGATCTTAAGCTTGGCCGTGTTCTCAGGGTAACCTTGGCTAGGCACAAGGCCCGATGGCCAAGGCTTGATACCTAAGGCTCAATGTCAAGGCCTGAGGCTTTATAGATGGTTATATGAATTCTGTTTTTTTTTTTTTTTTTTTAATGTTTAGTTTTTTGTAATGAGCTAATGGGCCTTGGGTTGGCTTGAGAATTATAGAATCAAGTTGGGCCATGGTTGGGCTTTGTGTTCCGATTTGTTTGGGCCTAAGTCTAGCCCGAATATGTGATATATTATGCCCGGGTCCGGCCCCAGGTCTACTAAGGCCTGGCTTGGACATAGAGCAATGCACACCCCTATCTTGTATCCTCCTATGCATTGACATAATACTCCTATCAGTCGGTGCTCTATATCTTACTTAGAATGCAAAAAGATGTTCATATTGTCAGCATTGGAGGAAGTAGGGCTATCAACTATTCAATTATTATTCGTATTTGATCCGCTAATATTCAATTTGAATGCATCTATATCCGATTCAATTATTCAACTACATTTTTGTATCTGTTGAAATTAATATATAATTAATATGCAGAATACAACATATGAATACTATAGCCTTAATTACCCATTTCTCATCTCCCATTCCCAATTTGAATGAAAGAAAGCTCCCAAGAGCCAGTTCCCCATTCTCTCATTGATCTATCAATTGTCTTCTATCTCTGTAATTCCTACGTCCTTGTAGTTTCCGTAAATATCCACAAAATAATCAAATTCAATCCAATATTTGATTAAATAAAGAAATGCAAATATAGATGTATTTGACCATTGACAGCCCTAGGAAGATAAAAATGTCTCTAAAAGGTCCATGATACACTAACCAAATCAACACAAAGGACTGTGTTTGCCTCCCTTAAGAATGCTAACCTCTGCTGGGTGTCAGGGGTGGACATGTCAGCCCTGAAAAGTGATAAGCCCCTCCAAAAAAAAAAAGTGTAAATCACTTTTCGGCTGACGTGATATATTAAAATTCATTTTTGGTATTCTTTTTCGGGTTATTTTTGCATACCTTCTTCTTTGATGTTCTCCTCTTTATAGAGAGGTTCTCCTTATGCGTATTGGACCTGGGTTCCGTACAAGCACGTGGTCCTTGTCAAGAATATTCTCCAAGTTAGTTAGAGGAACGTGGGTGAGTGGTGCATGTGTCAACGTCGGGTTGATTGTTCCCCTGCGTCACTTCACGCCTTGTAACTGCATTTTTATCTTGATGGCAGTTGGCACCTATCGCTCAATTTATTATCATGTTGCTTGGCTAGCTCAGTCATCATGCTACTCGGTTAACTCGGTTATGATGCTGGTCGGTTGGCTCGGTTAGTCCAGTCATCACGTTGCTCGGTTAACTCGGTCATGATGTTGGTCGGCTCAGTCAGCCCAGTCTTCATGTTATTGGGTCGGCTCGGTCATGTTGTTCAATCAGCCTAATTGTCATATTACTCGGTCAACTCATACCTTGCTCGGTTGGCTTGATCATCATACTGCTCAGTCGGCTCAATCATCATGCCACTCGGTCGGCTCGATCCTTATGTCGCCTGATCGGCTCGATCATTATGTCACTCAATCAACTCGGCCACCCGATTCGGTCGGCTCAAACATCATACGGCTCAATCGGCTCAGTCATCCGATTCGGTCGGCTCAATCATCATGTCGCTCAGTCAGCTCAATCATTATGTCGCTCGGTCGGCTTGCACATCATACGGCTCAATCAGCTCAGCCATCCGATTCGGTCGGGTCAATCATCATGGTGCTTGGTCAGGGGCTCGGTCTGCTCGATTAGCCTAGTCTTCATACTACTCAGTCAGCTCAGCCATCCGATTCGGTCAGCTCAAACATCATACGACTCACTCAGCTCGGTCATCGGATTCGGTCGGCTCAGACATCCGGTTTGGTCGGCTCAAACATCCGGTTTGGTCAGCTTAGACATCATACGACTCAATTAGCTCAGACATCTGATTAGGTCAGCTCAGACATCCGTGACCAGGTATTTGGTGCGAGTTGTAATTGGTCTACTGGTCTGGTTTGGGTAAGCTGCTTGGTCCGCTTGGTTCATCTTCTCGGGCAGGATACATCATCATCAGATATATTTTATCCTTCTTTGTCATTGTTGCCA
>JAOXJP010234724.1:0-10116 GCA_025762735.1 Platanus orientalis
ACCTTACACAATCAAGGGATCTTGGATTCCACCAAGCTAAACAAACCCAAGGGAATCCACCTTTGGGAAACCACTCCTGGTTTTGTTGCACACATAAGGAAGAAAGCATCTCCAAGGAAGAGGGAAAGCTTCAGTCAATGAGCACAAAGAGAAGGCAAACTTTTAATTCAATGTAGCATAAAATAAAACAGCATGTGTATGGGGTTTTATAGCCCACAAGTTTTCCTAAGTAATCCTAATTAAACTCTGACTTCTTTTTTTGTTGATAGAAGAAAGAATTTTATTGAACATAGGGATGAGGCATCCCCAAAAAAGGAGAGCCAAAAAACAAGCAACGAGAACTACATTATGAACAAGTTTCCCCACCCCTTCTTGGTTTCTACATAAGTGTAAGCACCCAACTTTTTACAATTCAGACCCCAAAAGTAAAAAAGGTTCTTGGATTTTTTATATACATTGAAAGCTGGCTCCCAATAGTTTTCAAACACCCTTTGATTCTTTTCAAGCCAGATGGACCAACAAACCACAGGACATACCAAGTTCCATAGCATCTTAGATTTCTTTGTAGCCTTGTTTATGTTCTAAGCCATCAAAAGATCCCCAATATTTGATGGAAAGACCCAATCCAACCCCACTTCTGTAAGCAAAAAGGACCACACTTCATGGGAGAAAGAACAATGGATGAGGATATGGTTCACAGGACTCTTCATCCTTAAGACAAAGGAGACAAACATTAAGCAAGGCCATGCCGTGATTTTGAAGGAAGTCCATAGTTGGCAATCTCTCTCTACAGGCCATCCACATAAAGAAGATTACTTTCAAGGAATATCTAGCTTCCACAATCTTTTCCACAAAGGAGATAGTTGTCCCTGTTGCCCCATCAGAATTTTGTACGATTTCACTGTGAACATTCCATTATTAGAAGTGATCCATTTAAGAGAATCTTCCACGTCATTTTCAAGGCAAGTGTTCTCCACCCTTCTCATAAGAGAAACCATTTCATCAACTTCCCAATCGTTTAAATTCCTTCTAAGTCTAATATCCCACTCCCCACCTTTCCCCTCTCCTTTCCCAATACTCCACCACTTTAGCATTTTTGTTAATGGTAAGGTTATAGATGACATGAGCTTCCATTTGTAGAGTATGATTGGAACACCATCTTCAGTCCAAAAGCTAGTTTCACTTCTCGACCCCACTTCCACTCTTGTGTGCTTTTTAAAGCTTTGTAAGAACTGCATTATGCCTTTCCAACAACTTACCACATATGAGGAACGAAGGATTTTCGATTCTCAACCATTTTCGGTCCCATGCTTGCTACAACCTTTCGCCACAAGCTTTCTTTTTCGTTCCCAAACCTCCAAAGCCACTTAGTGAGTAAAAATCTTTTGATATCATTTATTCTATACAATCCTAATCCTCCATAAGGTTTAGGCCATAGTTACCAAAGTGAGAAGCAAAAACGGGAAGAGATGCGAAAGCGAGAAGCGGGAAGCGAAACTTACTAAATCATTGGGAATCGATAAGTGAGAATCGATTAAGAAGCGATTGGGGAAACGAACATGAAGCTTATTAGGATATAAAATAAAAATAATATACTAATAGACAATACTAATAGAAGTAAATAACTATATCTAATATCAATAGGTACAATTACAATGAGTGATATAACAATAAGTTACAATGAATAAATACAACTATAGTACATAAAGTGAATAACGTTGACATGGTAATAAACAAACCTAAAATTATAGCAATTATAATATGCAAGTAACAAAGAATCAAGACATAGATATGCAACCAAATTAAGAACAAAAATACCTAAGAATCATTATTATTTTATTGTGTGCTTAAACCATATATGCATTGGAACTGTAGCAATATCACATAGGCCTTAGCTTTATACTAATTTTTACAATATATTGCTTGCATACCTATTAGGGTTTTTGGTTAGGGGTTTTATTGAATTGCTAAAATAATGAAATTTGTTTGCATTAAGTTGGTTAACTAAAAGGGCGGCTTGGCCCAATGGTAAGGCTTACCGTTAGCGTCCCTGGTGGCGTGGGTTCAAGCCACGGAAACAGCCTCTCTAGAAATGGGGGTAAGGTTACGTAAATCTTGCCGTCCCTAGACCCCGCGTTAGCGGGAGCCTCGTGCACTGGGCTGCCCTTTTTTATTTAGTTAATTACTGAAATAATTGAACTAGTGGATTTTTGTGTGCAAATAACGCTTACCTATTCGATTTTCACGCTTCCCTAACGCTTCCCCTAGACATTTTTCACACTTCTTAAAATGCATTTTCACGTTTCCCAAAATGCGGGGAAGGTGTAGGGGTAAAATGGTAATTTGTCAGCCTTTTGATGCTTCAATATGAGAAGGCTTATGAAAGTTGAAAAATTTGAAATGAAAGGGGGTTGATAAATCAAAACTTGGACCCTCAAAGTCCTAGGGTGTTTTTTTGGAGAAATTAGGGTTTAGCTCGACTGATCTTTGGATAGAGTTTGGACATCGTTATTGCACTTGTGACCAGAGTATCCAATGAGAATGCCTGACTATCTAAAGTTCAGGGGTGTCTAGAACTTGGCCCTATCCCTTGCTGTAATGAACTTATCTGATTTCATTAATTGACTCGAGTCAAAATTTGGGTGTTGACAATTAATATGAGAGATATAGATTATAGTATTTTTTTTGGAAGGGATGCTAAGTTGGTGGCAGTAAGTGACTTGTGAAGATTTGGTTAAGTTTGATTTTGAATTTGAAAATGGTTCTCTTAAGTTATTTCCCTCTAAAGAATTGGTGGGCCATGTAAATGAAATGGGGGATGCGGTCATTGTAGGTACCTTGGAGGTTTTTTCATCTTAAACGGAAGGGTGTTTGTTAGCTTTCTCATTAAACACCTTGTTCATTGAGTGTCGAGGACTACTGTTATGTCTATATGTTCTCTCATTTGATAAAGTATACGTATATACCTATCATGTGATTTATAACAACATATATATATATATATATATATATATATATATAAATAAAATCTTAAGTACTGCTTAGGAATTCATTATAGCCACTAAGCGATCCGATTGAGTTGTCGTTAGACCATTTAGATACTAAATACCCTACGAATACAAATAGCCTGATCAACTGTCTGAATTGGATTAATAAATTATTTGAAATTTCGGGGATGAAATTCTTTTTAGGGGGGTAGATTGTAATACCCCCAACCAGCCAAGGGTATTTTTGGAAAAAATATAAAACAAAATAAAATAAAACACCCAAAGGACGTTAGGCTCAGTTGACCGAAACAAGAGGGGGAAAAGAGAGAGAGAGAGAACTGAAAGAGAAAACCCTAGGCTAAAAAGGGGGTAAACAAGGAGGGAAGAAAAGAGATTGAAGCTTTTGGAGCTCTTGTGAAAGCCTTCTTGCACAAGAACGGTAAGTGGTCCTCTATTCTTCATGTTTATGATTAGGGTTTTTCATTTAGAGATAATATTTTTATTCTATAAGGTTTAAATTATTTTTATCTTAGTTAATAGTAAAAATGATGCATTTTATTATAGTTCTAAACATATTATAGTAGATGTAATGATTTGTTGCATCCCTACATTTGATAGAGTTTGTTTGACATATGATTTGAGTGAATGCATGTAATATATTAGTGCTTGCCTAAATTTATAAAATAAAATTAGTAATCCATTTTTTTAAAAAGGGTTTTAAACTCTATTGTCTGGTGTTTTTTTTTTTTTGGTGAATGAATAGAGAGGGTTTTAGGAGGTAAAAGATGGTACACCAAGTTAGGTTTAGAAAAAGAGAGTTTAGGGATTCATAGGCTTGAATAGGAATGTTATGTTAGTTGCAAATCTAAAGACAATAACATATTTCTTGGGAGAGGCCAAGGAGTCAGTCCACATGGAGAGGCAAGGGGTCAAGCTGAGAAATAACCTGGGATGGGAAAATGGGTAACCACAACCAGATGTCATAACTAGAGGGGTTAAGTCTTTACGCTTAGGAAATTAATTGTAATGTTTGGTAGTTGATAGAAATAATTCTCATTCATTATTCATTACATAACATATAATTATTTATTTATATATATGGTTCCATCTTTGTAATGCTCAGATTATCTTTATATTTTTAAAAAAAGGCTTATGTTAGTTAGTATGAATATAAGATGTTTATACATTATTAATAGAAAGAGACATTAAAATTTACCTTGTATTGTTTGATGGTAGTTGATACATTTATAATGCATAATAAACGCATAGCATTGCATGACATAAATTTATGTATGCATTTGATAGAGCCAAAAAGATGAAGGGTCGCTTCCCTATAAAGAGCATAAAAAGAAAATAAATGAAGAATGTAGGTTAGAGCTTGGTGAGAAGCCACCTTGTGCTTAATGCCCAATGTTAGGTTTGGTGATTCAACCACTTAGGACAAGCCGTCAAGGGTTAGAACTGTCTCCCGTCTACCCCGTCATACGTATTGAGATGGTCTTCGACTAATAATGATATACTCTATGAGTGCAATTGCATTACATGCATCTAACATCATACATGATCTTATATTAACATGATACATATTATTTATTTAGACGATACAAATTGTTTTCTTGCTACATATGGTTTTACATGTTGTTGTGGCATCGACTTGGGGTGTCTAATCAGAGTCGTGGGTTAAAACCTGGTGAGAAGCCACCTTGTACTTAATGCCTAAGGTTAGGTTTGGTGATTTAACCCCTTGGTGCAAGCGGTACAGGGTTAGGATTGTTTCCCGTTTACCCCGTATCAACACCTGTAGTTGCTAGACCAGCATAAGTAATGACCAATATCTTGCACAATACATCTATTGCATATCATATTTATGCATCAACATTATAAAATATTTTTATCGGATTAATTGAATATTACTTATTTATCTTGTTTTTACTATAAACTTGTACAAGATTGGATTAACTTGCTGGGCTTTCCTCGAGCTCACCCCACCATATTCCTTCCCACAGATTGTGAGCCATTCTTTCGCCCCATGGAGCGAGATCCTGCGACTTGAGAGCTCACATTTACAACTAGGATCGCAAGTAGATAGTGATATTTTGTAGTCTAGTCACTGGTAAACTAGAGGTATACATTGTATAGCTTGTTTTGGCTCTGTATATCCCGCCTGTGGGATAGAGATAAATGATATTTTGTATTGGTTTACAGGGTTTACATATATAAATGAAATCATTTTGGTATAGTTTGTCATTGGATACCATTTTATAGCTATTTATCATGTTGTATGGACTCGAGTATTCTTCCTAGTGGGCCCAATTGTGCAGCTATGCTGCCATGTGTTGCATTGTTTTTGAAGGTGTCATGTGATTTGAAGTCTTAACACTTTGGGATTCGGTACCCTTGTGAGGTATGGGTTTCGGGGCATTACAGATAATGCACTTGTGGCAAAAATGAATTTAATAAGGGTTGTTGTATCTGTTGCAGCCAACAAGAGGCCCATGTTGGTCTTAAAACAGTTTACATGAGGCCTCTCCTTGCATTCCAATGTTCATCTTCTAAAGGAAAGTTTGTAAATTAAAGAGGTCTTATATGGTTTAAAACAGTCTCCTAGGGTATGGTTTGAAAGATTTTGTAGTGCCATGGTGACAATTGGGTAAGAACAGAGTCAAGGTGATCATATGCTGTTTGTTAAGCATCAAGGCAACAAGGTAACAATACTTATTGTCTATATTGATGACATCATAATGATAGGAAATGATATAAGTGAAATGGAAAAATTGACATATTAATTTGCAAGAGAATTTGAAATTAAGGACTTGAGTTAGTTGAGGTATTTTCATGGGATCGTGGTTGCAAGATCAAAGAAAGGTATTTACATCTTGCAGAGAAAGTATGCTCTTTGACCTTCCACAAGAAACATGTATAATGGGTTGTAAGCCATGCGACCTACACTCCAGTTGATTCCAATCATAGTCGTAAAGAGGATGAGGGAGATGTCTTATTGATGTAGGGAGGTACCAAAGGCTAGTGGGATACCTAAAAGATCTCTCCTTAACGTGATCAGATCTTGTGATGTTGTAGGCATTATAAATCAATTTATGCATGCTTTAACTACAATGCATCTAGAGGTTGTATATCAAGTTCTCAGATACTTAAAAGGTAATCTTGGAAAATGCATCTTTTATGTAAGGTGAAGTAACTTCCGTGTGCCTATGTGGATGCTGACTATATAGGATTGGTATTAGACAAGTGGTCCACTTATGGTTATTGTACCTTTGTGGGGGGGAAATTGGTCACTTGGAAGAGTAAGAAACAATTAATAATTGAAAGGTTGAGTGCAGAAGCATAATTTTGATCCATAGCTCATGGGGTATGTAAACTTTTATGGTTGTAGATTCTTTTGATTGAGTTGAAATTTCTTGTTTGCGGACCAATGAATTGGTATTATGACACTGAAGTAGTGGTCTAGTCAAACATGATAGATTAAAACACAGAAGTGGATCGACATTTCATCAAGGATAAGTTATTGTTGAGAAGATTGAATGTGAAGACTAGAAACCAGTTTCCAAACTGATTGACTAAATGGTTGAGTAGTTTCAATTTTTATAGTATACACCAACTTGAGCGGAAGTGTAGAATAATGTTGGTAATAGATAATTGGGGTCTTTCCATCATATTTTGTATTTCAGGGGTATACCCATTATTATATGGTATTCTGATGAGGACATTAGGTATAGGCAGGAGTTTTAGGTCTATTAGAGACGGCGCAAGAGAGTTGCGCCCATGTTATGGTTTCATTAGGATATTTATTTTTATGTTTTGTTTCCTAACACATTATTTTAGGGTAATTTTGTCTTAGTAGCGTAATTAGTGGTATTTTGGTTCTTATATGTAGTCTGGAGTACTTTGGGCATGTCATTGTGCTAGGGGGGGTATTTGAGTGTTTATTTATTTTAGGGTGTATTAAGTCTAGCCGTGGGGGCTATAAAAACACCCCACACGACCAACAATATTTTTATGATGAATAATATAAAATTGAGCAACTCACATTTTAGCTTGAGGTCTTCTTCTTCTTCATCTTTTTTGGTTGCAAGTGAAGAACAAGTAAAACCCTGGAATGGGTCTAGGGAAATCCCTAGTTTAACGGTGGTAGTGGAGGCTACTCCTTTCCTGGGTTAAAGGATTATCTTCTTCATCTATTCTCCTATTTTATGTGATAAATTAATCTAGTCTACTTGCTGGAAAACATGATCTGCACACGAAATTCATCTCTAACTACATATTTTTTGATGTTTTGAACAACAACAACCACATATTATGTGATAAAGGGCTGGACGATTTGTCTGGAAGTGTTATGCTGCTGCAAACTTCCATTGTCAACAAACAGTGGACTGGTTTCTTCCACACAGGCATGACTGGGGCTGAAAATCAGGCTGTAGGAGATCATCTCTCATTCCCATGTCTGGCTTCCTTTTGAAGCTTTGTGTTTTACATCAGGAGGTACACTCCCAGACGACCCAAATCAAGACTTATAGCCTGAAGAAAAGCTTGCTGTATTTCAAATTCTTCCATAGTATATCAACAGCTGGTGGCACTCTGTTTTTGGCCTGTTTTGGTTCACACGAAACTGATCCTTACTCCTAAGTTGTAGGGAGTTGGGACCTAGCTCCTTTACTGTTGGTAGTAGATTCCTCTACGATCCCTAGAGTGGTGGGACCCATCCAAAAGGGTCCCACCTAGTCGAGGCATCTCCAATTTTCTCCTTGGCTGGCATCAAAACAGGGCAATTTGAGAGTTTACGAAACTCCATTCCATTTCCTAAATAGCAGGCCTTTGATCGGGATCTCTTGGGAGGATTTTCTTGACCCTAGGGTGATCCAAATAGGGTGGTTTTCCAATCTGAAGTTGGACTTTGTTCGCAGAACTCAACTTTGGACTTCTACTGCTGGCAACAAGAAGCTCCTAGAAGATATGGAGTTTGGCTGCCCTTAACCTTCATTCGCTGATCAGTTTAATGATGTGCATTCAGCCTACAACTTTTAAAAGGTCCTATAATTGTTCCACAACACTTCTACATGTCTGTTTACTCATATAAAATTTGTCTCTTTTGGATTCTTACATTGTAGCTTGGCATGGTATTGACTGGTATGAATGGTGGCTGATAATACATTGACAAACCTGCAAGTAGGAATCATGCTTATGCTTTATCATTACTTTTATTAATTTTACTTCTAACTCCTTTATGCACACACCCACTAGTCCATATGCATGCTGCATAATATTCTAGATGTATTTTGTTATGCATTGAGTATAAATTCATGAGAGAGAGAGAGAGAAATTCACTCGCATTTTTCCCTATTTCTTCTCTATTTCTCTTTGCCTTGTCCTTTTCTTCATCTTCTTCTCTTATTCATCTCATGATCCTAAAGTACCAATTGCCAAGCCCTAATACTAAACCAAATAGGTCATCACTATGGAGGCATTTATTTATTTATTTATTTTTGACATTTCGATGAATTACTTTATTAGGGACTGGTTTACTATTGCTAGGTCCATCCACATTTCTGTGGTGATTATCAGGCTGTTACAGTGGATTACCATCAAATTGAATTTTGATGAGTGGTCGTTGGGGAATCTAGGTTCCTTTGGGTGGAGTGTTTGTAAACAGTTCGGAAGGCATTATTCTTTGTTTCCTGGGCCCAATGGGCATAGGGGATTTCTTGTGACCTATTAGCCTTCATGGGCTCTTGTTAACAGTAAACTAACCAACACTCCCAAAGCCTTAAGGTGTTAAGAGGTACACAAATTAATATGCTTTAACACCTCCCTTAGGAGGAACATTGTCCTCTCCTGGGAACATTTGGGGAACCAGGTGCAAGTCCACAACACATGCACACATGTGCAATACTATGTTATGTATTACTTCAACAGGGATTTGAACTCGCGACCTGGCTTGGCTTTGATACCATGTTAACAATAACTTATCAACTCTCCCAAAACCTTAAGATGTTAGGAGATAGACAAATTAGTATACTTCAACTGCTCTGTCTTGCTCCTTCGCTTCACCATGTAAGATTGATTGTGGAACGTGATTCAGTTTGGTCATTAAAATATGTCAAGGGCTCGTGGAATGGACCATGGAGACTATCTCATTTTATTAGGGAGGCCCGTAACCTTGCATCCAATGTGAACACCTTGTTTCAATGGATTCCAAGATCAGGCAGCCCCTTACGCTTGAAAGTCATAGGGTTTCCAAACTTGATGTGTTTCAAGGCACCACTATTCCTCTCTCGAGTTTCTTGTTCTTCTTTTGTATTTTTCTTTGGGTTTGAGTTGTGCTTTTTTTTTATTATATATATCTTAACTTCTTTGGCCGCATTTTCATTTGTATCTCTTCTTTTGCAATAATACACATTATTCATAAAAAGAAGGGAAGAAAAAAAAGCATTGTAGCATTTGAATTTGCTTCTCTATGATTAAGAATGATCGTGTCCATGTTTATCATTTGATGGATATCAAAGATATCACATAAATCTACTGTCATTTGGGTAAAACTATGGTGCTTTGTATTTTACAAAAGGGTTTGTCCTTGGCAAATCCAAAGCATCTACAGTCTAGCAAAAACTTAGGGGACTTGCGTAAGATTTTCATGAAAAACCTCATGTGATGTAAGATACCTAAGAATTAGGCCCCTACAAGCTGGGTGTATGAAGCGAATGTCCACATAAAGAAGCCAAAATGAATGAATCTTGAAATTGATATATGCTGAAAATTAAAGAAAACAATTCCAAAATTCAAATCTTTAACAAAATAATGCAAGAAATTCAATCTTAAATTTAAGAAATAAAATAAAAAGGGAGAAAAATATAGGTAGTTGTACGGATGGATTCTTGGAATTAGGGTTTATAAAAACTTCAAGATTCTTGATTTTTAAAGAAATCTTGAAAGAAGCTTGGATATTAGGCTTGGAAAATTGGGGAAGGTGTTGAAGAACTTGAGGTTAGGCTACTGAAGGCTAGATGGAAGAAAAACAAGGGTTTAGATGATGAGAATTTGTAAAAGATCTAAAAATAAACTGGTTGGAAATTTTCTAGATTTCAAGAAATCCAAGAACAATGATTCTTTATGGTTC
>JAOXJP010234725.1:0-10116 GCA_025762735.1 Platanus orientalis
TTAAAAACAAACAAGAGACATCACTGCCTATATATATATATATATATATATATATATATAATAAGCTTTTATTCAGAGGCTTCAGACAACTTTAGATAGACTCAGTATACAAAGTAAGCTTAGAGCATGAAATATGCATGATCATGAAAGTGCTTGGGTCAGTCAAGGACTTTAGGCCTATTAGCTTGGTGGACAGTATATACAAAATCATCTCTAAGATTCTGGTTGGATGAATCAAGAAGGTGCTTGGATCAATGATAGCTTTTAATCAAGGGCATTTACGAAAGGCCACCAAATTCTTGATGGGGTCCTCGTTGCTAACAAATGCAGACTCTACACTGAAAGCAAGGGAGTTTGGAGTCTTCTCCAAACTGGACATGGAAAAGACCTACGATGATTGGGTGAAGTAGAACTTTTTAGATTACATAAGATAATTGCCGCAACTCAGGTTTGGTGTTAGCTGGCATAGTTGGATGAGGAAGTACTATGGGTCTGCTTCTTTCTCAGTTCTTATCAATGGTAGCTCCATAGGTGGCTTCAAAAGCTCCACAAAACTAAGACAGGGCGATCCATTATCTCATTTCCTCTTTCTAATGGTTGCTGGGGCTTTAGGTGGTTTCCTCTGATGCACACAACACAAAGGTTTGGTGTATGTTATGTGGGGACAATAAGGATCTTTTAAGGAGGGTTACAACATTTTATGTGTCCATGTAATAAGGCTAATAATGCCAAGGTTTGGTGAGCTTTTTTTTAGAGTAATCACACCATTTACTTTTAGCCCAAGTTTTCAAGGGTCAAAACTTGTCTTTTGGCTTGATTTTGGTGGTCATTAGAGAGGCTACTCAGTTACCTTTCTAACGAGACCAAGATTGCACAAATCCAATGTGGCTTGGGAAAGTTATGACCAAATTACAATTGGGTTATCAAAGAGATGCGGGAATAGTGTTTTAAAAAGTCTTTTAAGTTTTAGTAGTTTAAACTATAGGGAAATGTGGTATTTAGCAAGTTTTAAGTTTTTGTATCTTTTTTTTTTGTTTTGTTTTTTTGGTAGACTAAATTTTAGTATGTCTTAGGCAGCAAGTTTAACTTTTTTAGTAGTTTCTAAATTAGGAAAATAAGTTTTTAGGTCTTAGGATTTAATAATACTTGGTCTCCAAGTTTAAATATTTTAACCAGTTCCTAATATTGTACCTTCTAATTTCTATAAGTTGTAAGCCTATTTAATGGCGTCCATCCATATGAATTAAATTAATAAAGATTGATTAAACAAAGTGTGTTGTTGGGTGGTTTTCTAAGGCAGCCATGGACTGGTCCTCTCTCCCTTCCAAGGGTGATGCCACTATAGGCTCCCCTCTCTCCATTTTGGGTTGTAACTTGTAACACCCTAGGTGCAGCCGTGAGTATCCACCTCACTCTCCCCTATTCCTCTCTATTCTTTCTTCCTTATCACTTTTAATTCATTCTAACTTCTTTTCTTTTATTCTATTTACCAAATTTCTTAATCTCGTGGCTACTTGTATTCTAAAATTTCCATTCTTGAACTATTTGCTTCCGCACTTTTAAATTGCCAATTTCTTTGAAGACCTTAGAATATCCTTATCAATTTTTGGTATCTTCTCTATTGTGCTGTATCATCCTCTTTAATGCAGCTCATGGGGGGCTGATCAAGGGCAAGGGCTTCGGTTGGAAGCTAGGAAGCAAGGACATCCAGAATCCTCGATGTGTTCATGTCCAACACATATTGGATATTGACACTCCAAGGAGATACCTCTGCATGTGTGTTTGGGACATGTTGAGGATCATTTTTTTTTTTTTTTTTTTTGACACATTCGGGACACAGCATTCTAGGGAGTTTGGTAAAATAGCTCGAAGAATAGGGGTTAATTGAAAAAATACCAAAAAAGGATATTGCAGTCAATATAAATAAGAATGAAAATAAGATGGGAAAGGATGATGCATCAGATTGCAAAACCAATGGCCCCAACCCTGCAAAAGAGAGAAGAAAAGAGAAGGAATGAAGAGAAGAAGGAAGAAAAATAAGAAAATGAATGTGTTTTGCACTCTAAAGACTGAACATCATTGTATGGGTATGAATGTGCTTTTTTGCTATGTATTATTACAATTAAATTAGTTTTAAATATGTTTTCAAACATTTTGATGCATGTTATTTATTTTTTAAACATAAAATTAACATTAGATAATTAAAATATTAATTAATTAATTAATTGCCGTATTGTATCCTAGTTTTTCAAGAATCGCTGTGTCGTATCCGAATCATATTGTACCCGTGTCCCGTGTCAGTGTCTGTGCTTCCTGGGTTGGAAGGAAAGGAAGGACTGGTGGAGTCTCACCTCCAGTTTGCTGATGATACTCCTGCGATGTGCAATGGGCTAGGGCGGCTGCGTATGAGGCACCATTTATCTTTAATATTGCTTGTAACCAAGGAGCTCTGGTGGCTGATTATTGGGTACCCAAGATGTAAGGGACTTGAATCTTCAGCTAAAAAGGCATTCAAATGACTGGGAAATTGATTAAATGGCTCCCGTACTTAGGTACCTTGATCAAACGCATGTTCTCCTTTATAGAACAGATTGCAGAAGATGGTGTATAAGACCTAATGACATATTTTCAATTAAATCTTGCTACGAAGGCCTTAAAGTGCACCCATCCTGATTTTCCATGATGCAATATTTGGGGATCAAAAGTCCCTTGCAAGGTAACTTTCTTTACTTGGACTGCCATGAGGACCACTATATTGATGGTGGATAACCTTAATAAGAGAGGGCATACCCTTCCAAATGTGTGCCTTTTGTGTCGTAGGGACAAGGAATCTGTTGACCATCTTTTGATCCATTGTGACTTTGCTAAAGAGGAGTGGTATCCTGTCCTCGAAAACTTTGACGTTTCTTGGGAATTTCCTAAAGAGTTCAAAGCATCGGTTGGTGCTTGGAGGATTCAGCGAGTGTCGAGAAAAAGAAAGGTGCTTTGGAAGTCACTCCTCCAAGCATTGTGCTAGTTTATTTGGCTGGAAAGAACAATAGATCTTTCAGGAACTATGCAGAACCACCTTATAAGGTTACTTGGCAGGGCCAAAGATCAGTGCTGTTTTTGGGTGACAAATAATAAAAGAAATTATTATCTGAATTTTGTAGAAATGTAAAAAGGGATGGGTTGAATTCTGTGAGAGGTATCAATTTGGGTTGATGTGTCTTGGGGGTTTTGTTATTTTCTAGTCTCGTACCTTGGAGATACCCTATCCTCTTCTTAATGTTATCTTTACTTATCAACAAAAATAATAATAAAAAAATGAAAATACTCTGTATTATTATAATATCCAAAAAAAGATGAATTCATATCCAGTAAAATCGTTATCATTATTAAAGTGCAAGTCATTTCATGTAACAATCTACGTTGAAACTGGTGCAAGTTCTTTTTTTTTTTTTTAAATGACAAGGAAATGCTATGTTGAACTGAAAATGTAGTCCTGACTGATTTCAAATTATCCCCTGAACAAGGTGTGATGGACTGCAGGCCAAAAAACAAAACAAAAAAAAAAAACAGTAGTAACCATGAAACAAGCAACACCAGAAGTTATATCAATAACATTATACTATTCTAGCCTAACTAGGTGTAGTTTTCTTTTTTCAATAATAAAATTTGAGGTGGTATCATCCACTACTCTATATACATACATTCATACATACACTAGTAATTAGGTCATAAGTAGTCAGTGATACAAATTCTTTAGCAGCATTAACTAGAAAAGGTGTTCCCCTGCCCTCAGCACAATGTAGCAGAAGAGCAAGCCTCAGTTGGAGGCTTGGAGCACCAGTGTTAGACTATTAGTATATTAGAACTGGTACAAGAACTACCAAATATTTGACCTTCATGAGAAATAGATTGAACAGATCTAATCCATGAATTTCAATCAATACAAATCTGAGAAAGATCACAATTTCGGAATTAATAATAAACTACACAATATTGGTTACATATACATTAGCTTCTACAAGGCTGATGATAAATTAGGTTCTTGACCACTAAATAAGCGTTCTTTCAGTTGCTACAAGATATAACAGTATCAAGCTATACCTTAGGACTGAGATCCGCTGATGTGACTTTAAAGCGCCCCTTGCGTTGGACAACCGCTCCTGATGTATCCTCCACTGTGTGCACAAATGCAAAAAGAACCCAAGTATATTTCTTACAGATTCTTATTAACAATCATGATAGAATATTGAGAGAAGATTTATAATCATCTCTGAATTTGATGAGGACATATGAATAATGAATACCCCACAACATACCAGATGGAAGGTTATTAGTATCTCTCCTTTGACGATACAACTGACCACTGTAGTTCCGCTCAGATTGACATTTTAGCTGTACATAATCCCTTCAAAATAATTTGAAGACCAAAAATTAATTTGGTATTGCTATATCTTAAAGCTTTTCCTCATAAATACATGAAAATGGTGAAATCATCATGTGGACACATAAAGTTAGCAAATATATGTGCCTAATGGGATAGAAATGAAACGTTCATATGGCCATATCTACAATGTTTAAGTATGAGAATATGCACAACATCATTAATTTTACCCACAACAGGACAAAATGCTTATCAGTCAAAGTTGACGCTAATCAGAAAATTCCCATAAATGCAGCAATCTAATAGTTGGGGAAACTGCACAAAAAATGTACTGTAAATCTCAAACAGATCCATTACAAGAGTTTCTAAATGTGCTGGTTATTTAACTCCTCGTGGAGGTTTCTTTGCTGCATCATGTAATAATTTAACTACAGATCAAGTAGGCATCCACATATTTACTCTTTCTTCTTAGATGAAGCCATCAAGAAAAAGATCCAGGGTCAAATTAAAAAAAAAAAAATGGTGCAAGACTTCTTTGAGTCTCCACAACCCACCTCTAATTCCTCTTAAGAAATCCTCAAAATATCCAGTCAAATAAAAATGTGTAAGATATCTTCAAGTTTCCACAGCCCACCTCTGGTGCCCCCAAGAAACCATGCAAGAGTCACCTCCAAAGTAGGGTTGTCAATCAGGCGGTGCTGAGGCCATCCCGAGCCCAGTCAGAAATACAATACATGGGCCCAAGCCCAAACTTGGCACGTTATAAAACAATGGGCTTTGGGCTGAGTTCAGGTTGCTCAAATTGATAATACCAAGAGATGACACGTACTATGTCTAGGGTTTTCAAAAAGATGTTCATTTGAAAAACTAGGTGTCTAAAATGAGGTACCAAATTCAAAAAGACTCAAGTCACATCAATTCTGGTGAACATTTGCTTTATCAAGGGACATGCTATGTCTATCATACAAGATCAGTGAGAGGTTTTAATGAATTTATTAATGATTGTGCTCTCGTCAATCTACCCCTTTGTAATGCTAGGTACACCTACTCTAATATGCAAGCTTCTCCTAATTGCTGTAGACCAGACAAGTTTCTCATCTCCACTGAATGGGGAGCTCTTTTTGGACTTCCATCTCAAGTTGTCCTCCTTAGGGTTACTTCGGATCATACTCCCATGTTTATCCATCAGGTTGTCCCAAGGCATGGTGATGCATACATGGAAGATCAAGTGGGGCCCAAATGGGTCTTGGTGGGGTCCACACATGGACAGCCATGGGGGGACACCTTTATCACATCACATGGAATCCTTCGTTTCCTATCAGAGACCTCGGTAGTGTCATTTTATGTTTTTCCTTGGTTATTTTCATTTTTCTAGAGGTCTAGGACATAGAGGTCAGTATTGTTTTTGTTTTTAGGTATTTTTAGTGAGTACATTGTAAGCCAAATAAGTGGGAATTGACAGCCTATAGTAAACCCCACTTTTTTCTTGTTTTTGACTTATATTCTTCTTCTTCTTTTTTTGATAAATTTGACTTATATTCTTTTAGAAAGTGGCTTTTAGGAAGTCTTTTGGTGGGAGTCCAACAAAAGAGTTTCTGTTTTTAGAAACTTTCTAAAGTCTTATGTATTATGGTCTATAAAATAGTCCAATCGACATGTACATGATATGAATGAAGAAATATTTTTTTTCAGGAGTTTAGGAAATCCATGGCTGGGTCTTCTTCCCCAAAACCTGAGATGGGTTTTCCCATGGAGAGACTGCACGGTTTTCTTCAAGATTGGTGAGACTCCAATCCCTGCTGTGGTGAGACTCTACACAGGTGCTTTATCATTCTTCTTTTCCTTCATTTTCTAGCTCTTCTATCATCCCACCTCTCTCCTTCTCTTTAGGTTGCTGTCATCATCATCTTGCTGCCATTGCTTGAGGATTTAAAGCACCCATAGAAGTTGCTGATTCAGAAAATCTACTACATATTAGTAATCACCTCAAGATCCTAATATGTACAAATCAGCCACTTAATAAACAGGTAATCCCCACCTCTTTCTGTCAGGTTTTACTCTTATATGTATTTCTTTGCTAATCCTTTCCTTCCTACTTAATTAAAACTGATTTCTATAAGGCTTCTTATGTTAAAATTACCCATTCTTGAATTCTGGCTGAAATTCTGGGCACATATAATTTGAAAATCGCCCCCTATATTTCTCCTCTTTTCTGCACTTTCTTTTTACTCCCCTACGAGTGAGTCCTCTTCCAAACCCATCTTAATTCTCTGCTGTCCTGATCAAGTTCTTGATCAAGATTCCTTCCCTGTTCTATGCCTTCTCCATTAAAGAAGCCCTGCTAACTGATATTTTTATAGAATTCAATGAAATTTTGTATGGGAATACATCTAATACTCATCTAACACCCTGCAAATTTCAGATTTTTCTGACACACGATCAAGGGTATTTTGATAATTTTGTAGGTCTGCCGAGAAATTCCAGAATTGCCCTTGTTGGTTCTTTACCTCTTTTTCTCTTTCTTTTTCATCTTCTAATTCTTCTGCTTTGATTCCTCTTTCATTCTTTAGCTTGCTTTGTAAACATTCAAGTGCTTTAGGGTTGTTTTTAAAGTTTGTTTGGGGTTCTTTAAATTTGTCATTACTTCCGCATATTACTTTTGGGCCTATATCCTTCATCACGTGGCCCATTCCCATTTCAATTTGAAACATGTGGCTTACTCATGCCGAATTCCATAATGAAATATCGGCCTGCTGGTGCAACCTTCAATCCCATGGGTGGTTAGAATTCAGCTTCATGAAGAAATTGCAAGCAATCAAAGCAAAGCTCAAATCCTAGAGTAAAGAGGTCTTTGGTAATATTGAGGAATCGAAAGCAAAAATTTCTTTAGACCTGGAATTATTGGATAAGATTTAAGGAATCTTGGAATTTGGATAGTTCTGAATAGGAGAAAAGAACCAAACTGAAAATGAAATACGAACAAGTTATTAAAAATGAAGAAATCAATGGTGACAGAAATCCAGCTATAGATAGTGATGGGAACACCAATTTCTTCCATAAAGAAGCAAAAATCAAATTACCAAAATCATTGTGGATGGAAGATGCATCGACAATCCTAAAGAAATTGAGCAGTCCTTCCTTCAGTATTATACATTTTTGTATGTATCCCCCCAAACCCTTACAAGCATGTGGAAGAGCCAAACTGGGGTCACCTATCACACGAAAAAGCATCTTGGCTTGACCGTCATCTTGATGAAGAGGATATTCATAGTTACGATACTAAAAGGCTCCAGCCTGAATGGGTTCACAATGGCATTCTTTAAGAAATGTTCGGATGTGGTCAAGAATGATCTTTTTCTTGTGTTGATGAATTTTTGAGAGATGAATTATTAACAAGAGCATGAATTCAATATTCATTGCTCTTATCCCCAAGAAGAAGGCATCATTGATCCAAAGGATTCTGGACCAATGATGTCTACAAAATTATCCATAGAGTCCTATCTAAGAGAATTCGAGAAGTCATGGGCAATATCATCTCCACATCCTCAAGAGCATTCGTTAAGAAAGAAAAATTATGGATGAGATATTAATTGCTAATGAATGTGTGGAGGAAATGAAAGCCAAGGGGAAGAAAGGTATTGTTTGTAAAGTGGAACTTGAGAAGGCCTACAATTATGTCAGTAGAGACTTCCTAGAGTATGTCTTAAACCATATGTGTTTCAGTGTTAGATGGAGGAATTGGATCAATGGATACGTATGAATGATTCATACGAGAGGCTTTTTCAAAGCCAAATGTGACTTTAGACAAGGTGACCCTATGTCACCCTTACTGTTCATGATTGTGGCCAATTCACTAAGCTGCCTGATCACATGAGCCAAAGACAGATATCTCTTAAAAGGCTTTAGGGTTGGTAGAAATAGCATATCAGTCTCACTTACAATTTGTTGATGATATTATTCTATTTAGTGAAGTTCGAGAGTCCTACATCAACAACCTTGGAGTAATTATCAATTGCTTTGAAAGGATTTTTGGATTGAGAGTAAACATGAAAACAGGAAAAGAGCAAAGTTATGGATTTGAACCTTATTAAAGAAGAGCTGGTCTCTTATGCTTAATTGTTGTGAAGCGAAAGGGAAACTTGGCCCCTAAAGTACCTCAGGCTGCCTTTGGGGGGTAACCCTAGATTCATTGATTTTTGGTCCCAGGTAGTGGAAAAATGACCAAGAGACTGAGCTCATAGAAGAAAAATTACATCACCTTAGGGGGTGGAATTACTTTAATAAAATCAATCATATCCAACCTTCCTACATACTACCTATCAAACTTTAAAGCTCAGGTTAGTGTGATTAAAACAATTGAGAAATTGCGAAGAGACTTCCTTTGGGATTTGAGAGACTCTAGCCTCTAGGAGAGATTATCTTATCAAATAGAGACTACATGTAGACCAATGGATTTAGTGATTAGGGTTTGTAAGAAGAGGAGAAGAAGGAGAGAAGAATGAATTGTATGAGAGAATATTCTTCCTCTCATACGTGTGACTCTTTTATTCATAAAAGGGTTACAATTACATGTCCTCAAATACCAAAGTACTATTATATCCTTACAAGTATTGTACCCTTATACACATCAATACTCCCCCTCAAGCTGGTATGTAAATATTGTACATACCAAGCTTCCAAATAATCCTCTTAAAACGAGGACTATACAATCATTTGGTAAACACATCGGCTAACTGATCCTTAGTCTTCACAGAGGGAATACAGATTTGTTTGGTTTGCAACTTCTCCTTTATAAAGTGTCTGTCAACCTCAACATGTTTTGTTCTGTCATGTTAAACTGGATCGTGAGCAATGTTAATAGCGGCCTTACTGTCGCAATACAATCTCATAGGATCGTGAGAATAAAATCATAACTCTCTCAAGAAGACATGTATCCAAAGTATTTCACAAATCCCATGTGTCATGGCCCGAAACTCTGCCTCTGCACTGGAGCGAGCTCCAACTAATTATTTCTTGCTACGCCAAAAAACAAGGTTACCTCCAACAAAGGTACAATAACCAGAAGTAGACCGTCTATCATCCACAGATCATGCCCAATCAGCATCAGTGAAAGCCTCAACTTAGAGATCATCCCTTTTGCGATATAGGAGTCCTTGACCAAGACTCTTCTTCAAGTAGCGAACAATACGATAGGTTGCCTCAAGATGTCTAGTTGTGAGGGCATGCATAAACTGGCTGACTACTCTAACCGCATAGAAGATATCAAACCTAGTCAAGATCAAATAAATCAGTTTCCCGACAAGTCTTTGGTACCGACTGACATCACTAAGTCTATGGCCCTCATCTGCTTGCATGCGATGGTTAGACTCAATAGGAGTGTCACAAAGTTTACATCCTAGCATACCAGAGTCTTGAATGAGATCTAATACATATTTGCGTTGAGCTAGAAAAATCTCATCCTTTGAGCTAGCAACTTCAATTCCAATGAAGTACTTGAGAGGCCCCAAATCCTTGATTTCGAGCTCCTTCCTAAGAAAGCCTTTTAGGTGATTGATCTCATAATGATCATCACCTGCAACTACAATGTCATCAACATAAACAATAAGAGCTGTGACTTTCCCACTCTGATGATTCACAGATAGAGTATGGTCAATATGACATTGCTTGTAACCAATCTTAAGCATAGCACCTCTAAATCGCTCAAACCATGCTCGGGGGGATTGTTTAAGGCCATAGAGTGCCTT
>JAOXJP010234726.1:0-10116 GCA_025762735.1 Platanus orientalis
GGGACTTGATTACATAAAATTCTGGATTCTAATAGTGAATGGTTAAATCTACTCTAATTTGTGTATGTATTAGTTGAGATTTAATTCTCCTACTTTGCTACTTTCATGAATTCATTGAAATCTTAAGCTTCTCTCTATGATTAAATGTAAGAAGGTTGAATCCTTAAAAAATTAAAAGGGAAAATAATACCTACCTCATATGCTTGATGTTATCTTGATTTCCCCATAGTTGAGATTCTTTTTTATATCGTCATTGCTAGTTGATAGTCTTTACTTTAATTGGTTCCAAGTTTTATTGTTTATGCTATCTCATATGCTAGTTTCTCCTTGATGCTATTATTATGTTCTCCACTTGATTCTGCTACTTACACTTGATTTGATAAATTCCACATTAGTATCATTGCATCTACATGACTTAGTTAGGATTTTTATACTATTGTTGGTTTGGAGAGTTTGAAGAGGAATTTTGATCATTGGGTTTTGGCATGAGTATGAGCTATGTTTTTCCGTTTGATTTTAAACACAAGATTTACGTGGTTTTACAAATGAATTTTGTTGCATGGACATCTCTTTTATTGTACATATTACTCTTCATATATATACGAATTTTAAGCACCGTTTTGATTTTCAAGGATTTGTTCAAGTACCTAATCATCGAATCACATTAATAGGTGAAGACGATCTTATGTGACCCATTTTAAGTACCTAATCATTGGGTCATATTAATAGGTGAAGATAGTCTTATGACCTATTTTAGGTACCCAATTACTGGGTCATATTAATAAGTGAAGATGGTCTTATAATCCATTTAAGGTACCTAATCACTGAGTCACATTAATAGGTGAAGATAGTCTTATGACCCATTTTAGGTATCTAACCATTAGGTCACATCAATAGATTAAGACGATATTATGACTTATTTTAGGTACCCAATCATCAGGTCACATCAATAAGTGAAGATGTCACTAGATGCCCACCAGTTCTGTTTGAGATTTCTATTTTGTTAGAGGCCTTGTATAGGTTATTTGATTTCAATTTCGTTAGAGGCCCTCTATGGGCCAATCCGTTAAATTTGTTACAAGATGTTTTGACAAGATTTAGTTCAGGAACCCTATATGGGTTAAATTGTTTTGATTTGAGGTGTGTTTTGTTGGAAACTCTTCGTGGGATACTTAAGTTAAATGTTATTAGACTTTCATGAACATGCATCGGTTTTGATATCTATTAGCTAAAGGCAGTTTATTTGAGAGGTGTCAAGGCCTAGTTATTTATGAGTATTTTGAAGTAGGCATTTACATTACATGGTACACTTTCTTTATGAGCCACACTTATTGATTTTAGTTATAGACTCTTATTGATTTGGCATATTACTTTTGCACCCTTATTAGATCCTAATCATTATTGTAGTTAGTCGACTCTTATATATTCATCTATTCTAATTTTGTATCATTCCGTATTCGTGACATTCGATTTATTTCATAAAACATTATGTATGTTTTCTCACGGGTTTTATAACTTACCTATTTTTTTTAACCTCCTTTTAGATGGCACCCTATAACACAGGATCCTTGGCAAGTTCAACTCTGGAGATGGTTCATGTGATGAGAGAATCATTTATCTACTTTTTTTCTCTTCATTTTATTTTTAGCACACTTTATGTATGACACAAAGATTATAGAGTTATGACTTATATGAAGCATTTATGGTTTCATTGGAGACTGTTTTGTTATTGGTTTGTTTGGAAGCCCCATATGATGATATTACTTATTTTTTTAAGAATGTAGTTCGGTATGGATGTTAGTTATACTTTCCACCGCATAGTTTAGAATACATGATAATATTTTCCGTTGTAATTGTTAAATAGATATTACTTTATAGTTATGCTTCTGCTATGATGTATTGACAATTAAGGTTAAGTAATTGGGATAAAAAAATAAAAAAAATTAATAATAATATGAGGCAACTTAAGTAAGAGTTCATTCCGCAAGGAAATAGTAATGTCCCACTCCGAGACTCATGACACCTCACACGTGTGCTTCCACTTATATCACCCCAATTTTCATGTGCGAGTTTCGGGGCGTGACAATATCCGTATTCATTCATATATATATATATATATATATAATACCTAATTATTTATTTAAATTAATAATCATATTACAATATTGAAAGTTATTTTTCTTTATAAATACTATTGTAGGTTATGTTGCATTACTTTTAACCTTAATCCTAACCTAACGGATACAAATATGTTAACCTAACTCGATAAATTTGTTTAATCAGATATATCCGTATACGTATCTAATACTCGATTAAATTAACAGATACAAATATAAACTTGTATGTATCCGATTCAATTAAATATCTGTTCGTTTAAAATATATCCGATTATAAATGAGCCAAATTCAGATATACTAATATCCCCTCGAATCCGGCTCATTTGCATCCCTACTAATATCCATGAAATGATCCTACTTGAATTTATGTTCAATTTTCTCCAATTGTCGTCCACTCAATTATCATATTATCTTATAAAATAAGAATGTAAGGCTGCCAATGAAGTTTGGGGCCATGCAAAGAGGCTTTGCATTTGTGGAACATGTTACAAAACAAGAACGCACTTCAAGCTCTCACAAGCACCCACTTGTACGTTCGGCATCTGGTAATTTAGTGACAAGTTTTTTAAAACGTGTACGTGCACCTACCTGGATCATGGTTACTATTCCCAATTCTAACATTTAAGTCGTGGAGTGTTGTGATGTTTTCTCAAATTCAACTCAAAAGCAGTTTGATATACAACTCGATAGTGCGAGAGCAAGGGGGAGTTTTGGGTTCGGTTTTTGGGGATCTTTTGGGTTTCTTTATGCGATTCTAATGTAGGTTTGTTTGCAATACACAAATCTCGTTTCGCAGGTTTTTATTTAGGTGGTTTTTCACGAGAGAATTCTTTTGGGTTCAAGCCCTGGGAAACTCATGGTAACTCAAAATATACATTATAGTGTAAGCTTCTTGATCATCTTTTACCATGGACGTAGAACTTGGTGTTCTATGTTACTGTTTTTTTCTTGTCTGATCTGTCTTCTCGTTTTTGTTTCACATTATCGTTAATCCAAATCTGATCCATTCTGTCATAAGAATTACAGGATCGATCACCTGTCCAGTGAAAGTTCACTGAGCAAAACATATCTTAAAATCTGAAAATGTTGTCCAAGAAAAATGTAGTAAATTTCCTGAGTATCTCTGGTGAGTGTTTCCAAAAAATTGGCCACACACCCACAAACAAAGTAAATAAATAAAATACAAGCAATAGTGCATTAATCTGGCTTTCAGTACTCTTAAACAACATATTATGCTCTACCAACTTGTCTCTATCCCACTTTCCAAAAACTGTTACTTTAAGCAAGCGCCTTGTGTCTGATTAAGACGCGAAATCTGGGCATGCATCTCATGCACTGAGGCTCAGGAGACTTTTGTGATAAAAAAGCGGCATGCTCCCATGATACAGCTGAGTCTTGAACCCATTCCTGTCTCCTCTCTCTTGGAGAGGTGATACTGTGTCCATCTTCTTTTAAGGAGATGGAGTTTAATTGTTGGGAATCATCCGTCATCCAAAGAAGTATCAAGTAAAATTTAATGATTTTAACTTCCAATTCCACTGATTTTGGCCTGTTGATCTCTTTATGTGGGGTCTGGGCACAAATCTTCAGTGACCAACATTGGTGTGACCACACTGCAGGCTGATATGTGGTGCTTATAGGTTTAAAAGCATACCAAAAAAAAAAGAAAGAGAGAGAAAATCCTCTGCTCGGGAAGACAATGCACCCCCCTCTTAGGGGGTGTGGGCTCCATGCGAAAGTGCATGGGCTCACAGCCCACCGCCCTCCCAACGCAGAGGATCTGCCCCCAAGAAAGTGCTCAAATCAAATAGAGGCACCAAATTCAGAAACACATCAGGTATCAGTAAGTGGTGAGTGTCACAGTTTGGTCACAGAAGATCATTTCTCGTGAGATTCCATAGATATTGGGTTCGGATCATCTGGATTCGCGCCACATGTCTATGAATACATATTTGTGCAAAAGGATGTCAGAGTACAACACAGACAATCATTCTCCATTTAGGAAGAAAGTGTCATTTGATGAAAAAGTGTCTGTAGTGTACGGTGAATGATAAACTGACATGTATTGTGTTTGGGGGTTAAAACCGTCCAAAAAACTGTTCATATGAAAAAGTAGATGTTCGAAAAGAGAACAAATTTAAAAACCCATCATGTGTCAATCAATGCACACTTGTAGAGACCTGTGTCAACACAAACAATCATTCTCCATTTATCAAACATGAATCAACAGAGAGGAAACATCAAATCCTGTAAAGGGGCAACTATGTGACAACTTTTCTGGTTGCAGAGTGGAAGGTGCAACCCTCCCATCTTGACTGAAACTTTGGAATGTTGATCCTAATGACCACTAACAAAGTCTTACTTAAACCAAAACTTCTTTGCACCTAATAATTTGCTATGTCTTCTTGAATAGATACTATGGCTTTTAACTTCGTTTTAGTTCAATCCTAGTGAAAACCATTTTGAATGTTTTGAGTACAAACTTTTCCCGCTGAACATGCATCATGTCTAGAAACGGAGGTAGGGACGACAGGTATCGCTTCTCCCTACTGAGATGCTAAATTCAATAACAAAAGTAGGGCTTTCAATGAGCCAAGCTATTCGAGCTCGAACTCATTTTGCTAAACCAGACTCAGTCCACAGTTTAAAATTGGCACGTTTAATTTTTTTAGGTATATATTTCATATAATTAGCATGTTAAATATAATGAACATATATGATAAATGTCGTTATAACGACTTTGGGCCATGGATTCTGATTTAACCCCAAAAAAACACGAGAAGATGTGAATAGAAGGAAACGCTGAAAAGCATGGTACATTACCTGAAACATCATTCCTACTACCCCGTAACTGCTTCTTAATTCAAAAACTAAAAAGATTGGTACCCATACACACTCTCCCACTGTGAGCACACACAACTCTTGAGTCACCTAATTTTTGTTCTCAACACTAGTCAAATTGTAATATTTTTGTGTTGATTGCTATATCATCAAGCCGTACAATTCCTTAGTCCTACATTGGGTTTATTTTCATCTACACAAAAAGAAAGAGAAAACTTTAGTTCTACAAGAACTTGCAGATATACCGGTATATGGGATAATTCACAAAGTTGTGCCATGTGGGCGTGCTGAAGGAAAAACAAACGACATTTCTGGTGCGGCTAATAGTGGTAGATGGATCAGAAAAGTTTAGCCGCTACATCATCTATTCCTCTGTATTCTCCTATACTGGTTTTAAAGTTGCTTCAGCTCTCCTTTCTACAATCACCACAACATGCGTAAACAAATCAGATAATGAAAGGAAATGAAGAAGGAAATCGCTGTAAAAGAACCACCCATAGCAAAACAACGTGAAACTCTGTCTGGCCTTTTAAAAAAAAAAAAAAAAACAAAGAAAGTGGCTACTGTTGGAAGGCAATACCTCATTACACCGTCGAACCTTGTCGTAGGGGTTGGACCTCGTTCTGCTGGTTGTCAAGCGGCATGTACTGTGACATGATAGCCATGATCTCCGAGTCCATATACGACTGCATAAAAAAAGGAGCAAAGATGTTGGAGAAAATGTGATACTGATAATCACAGAGATGAAGAAACAAGTGAACTCGTATACTCGCTATGGTTCTCTTCTTTACATACCCGTAGCCTGTATTTGTAAAATATATAACCTGCTATACCAGCAACGGCCACAGCTGCTAGGACCAACATTGTAAGGAACCATCCAAATTTTGATGAGCTCCTAGCTGTACAACAGATGAAAGAGGATTAAAACAGAAATTTTATTAGCACTCCTCCACAGATGACTAACCACACAACTTTAAAGGATCAGGCCAGTGGGTTTGCTCATGCATTGTTTGGACTAGAATGAACTACACAAATACCCCTTTGAAAATAAATTATAAAACTTTGAGATCCGGAAACAAAATTTCATCAGAAGCCTAATTTTCAATATGCACTGCTGACAAAACAAAATGTTAAAACAGGAACATTTGTGACCCCTGTGCTTTCTTTATGTACATGCAGAAGGGACTGGATCCTACCAATTGATAGGGTCTACCAAGGAAATATCCTGGGGCAAACATCAAAACAGATGATCAATAAATGTCCAATATATAGAATTCTCTAGATCTTTAAACATTTTGGTTTGATTGTTTAGAAGAATGCAATAGGTTGGATGTTTATGATCATCAAATTTGGTCAGATTTTAACCCGAGAGTTATCCTAGACAGGACCCATAGAATGGTCAGTCCCAAACTCCCATGCATGTACAGCTCAGTAGGGATAATGCACAGGTTGCTCTTCCAGGATGACAGTGCCAATTAAATTAGAACTACTTTTGTACCAAATGCATAAACTTGCGATCATGTATTTTGAGTGCAATAACTAGCTGTCATAACATTTAATCTTTCCTCCAGAAGCAGTCGTTCCACGTTTTCTAGTAGACTTTCTATCCTTACCAATACATGTGTCTTGCTCCTTTATATATATAAGGTCTCCCTTGCACTTGCAGTCATATCCACCCCATGTGTTCTTACAAGTGCAACCATTGCACTGACAAGCAGTACGTTCCTTGCATTCATTAACATCTATACACAATCAAAAGGGAGATTTGATGGTTCGTTAGATAGGGGAAAGAGAGATGAAATATTACATATATTGAATAATGAAATTGAAAGTATACAATAAGACTCTTAGTTGGGATTTTATAGAAGCACCTTCACATTTGTGACCATTCCCATGAAAGCCAAATGGGCAGTGACACCCTGTTAACGCAGATTCCTATTTCATGTAAACAAGAGAATTTAGTAAGATAGGGACAGGAAATAATCAGAATCTTCAAAGTATAATTAACCTAATATAATATAACTTGCAATACAGATGTATAATTAACTGAAGAAATATTGAAAGACCATAACAAAATCCAAGGATGAGGGATAATGACACAGAACTGAGCAAGCTGAAAAGTTTTTCCCATTTATAGTTTTCGACCAACAGCCACCATTATTCATTGTGCACCTTGCAGGTCCCACCGCTGCCAGAGAGAAAGAATGAGTTAGTTCCATTGGTGACTGTCCAATTTTATGAGTATCACTGTTCAACTAACCCAGGATTAAGTAGCTTTTAACCAGGCAAAAGCCTTAATTAAATTAAACTTGCATCCTTCATCAAAATGATGGAACTAATAGCATGATACTAAATTTCCACATTCAGTTCTAATTGTGCAGCAGTAAATATATGCCAACGAAAATAATTAGATCCTGTCTCTTCATTCCTTTCATCTATAGAAAGCATGATTTTGGTAAAGACATGCATAGAGGCAAGGCATAAAGTTTAATGTCTATAAGGCACTCAAAATTGATCATTTCAATGACTCAAGTTTTTTATCCATGAAGAGAGACTAAATATATTTCCAGAAATCGATATGGGTGTCAGAACTGAACAAGTACTTCCAGAGTTCTATGTAATCAAACCATATTATACCAACTAAAGAGAAAATTTTATAGGATGGAAACAAGAAAGGATGCTTTATGGAGTACAATGTTGAACAATCATGACACATACACAGAATGAGTAAAAAATAGGATGTTATGACAGATGAGAGGCAAGCTTAAATAATACAAAAATATCACAAGTTAGCATATCTAAGGGAGCTCCATAGTATCCCAAATTAGTGTTATGATAACCTAGAGTTGATTGAAGTGGTATGGTCATGTGCAACAAAGACCATGACAAAGTTATGGGAATGAAAGCTTCAGTGCGGATTGAAGGCTCTAAAAGGATAAAAGCAAGACCGGAAAGTATGTGGCTCAAAGTAGGGATAAAATATTTGAAGGCACACCTTAACGGATGACATTTGCAAAAGATAAAATGGAACAATGAAAAGTATTTGTGTAGAGGACCCTAAATAGTAGGGAATCACCAACCCTGAATGCATGTGGACTCCTTTAATGAATACTGGAACCATGCACGAGGAGCTCAACTACATGTCATATTATGACAAAACAGATAGGATTCAGGTTAATGGAGATGTAGAATGAAACGAGAAAAACAGACAAGAAAGAATCAATCGCACAGAACACAAGAATTTATGTGGTTTGGCAACATTGCTTAGGTCCATGGGCAAATACGATCAAGAAACTTCCACTATAATGAAGCTTTTGAGTTACGACGAATTCTCCCAAAAATCCCCCAAAGAAGTCCTCACAGAAAGCCACCACCCCAAAATCCTGCGAACAAGATTATATGTATTGGTGCAAAACCCTACTTCCAATCGCATACAAAAACCCAAAAATAGCCCCCAAAATAGACTTAAACGGTTCAGGTCATCAGACCCCAAATTGAGTTGGAAACGGGTCAAAATAAACAGGTGTCACTCTCCTGATCGCACAAACAGATTGCACACCGGGTTGCTCTTTGGATTGAATTAGAGACAACATCAGAACATGTTATTTCTGCCAACTATATACAGTTATACATAATGTTCATGGGAAAGAAATTGTAGGGTGAGATGGATATAAGAATCAGATAGGTCACTAAACCATATATTCAACAAAAGTATACTCATGTTATCCAATAGAAAATGAGGTATAAGGAATATTTATTCTGCTGTAATTGTGCACTAATAATAAAAGAAAAGGACCACCATTGTTGTCTCATGTCTCAAGGAGAAACCCTCAAATGTACAGAGCAGGAGATGGGGCTAGAGTTAGATAGCCTTTCACGGAATTGAGAGTGGAGATAAGAAGATGGTATATTGTTTTGAGGCTTATAGACGGCCTGAGTCCCTGATACACAAGTATAATCTAATATCATGTTAGATTTTTTGAATCCTTTTCTTAGAATAAGACGTGAGAGGCATCTCTAATTTTTGTCCCAAAATGTGTGACTAATGTCAAGAGAATGTGGGGAAATGTTTTTAGAATTTCCACCTCTTTGTAGCCCCGGTGGGTTATTAACTTTGGGGATGCCTTATCCCCCCTTTTAATATATAAATATATATTTTCTCTTCTTATAAAAAAGATAAGCCCTATAGATCACCCAGTGGATGTGAAATTCTGAAATGTTTAATATTGTATAATGATCCATACTTTGGCAACCATGCCTCACTAATCAATGATATGACAGCATTTGAAGTGTGTTGGTCACCAATACTGTGGGGAAAAACCGAGAAGAGATAGACAAAACTTTTTTTTGGCACAATTAACATGTAAAAACACTACTGTATATTATAAAGCCACTGTTTTAATTTGAAAATGTACATTTTCTACATGGGTTAGAGTGTACCATCCCAAGAGGAGGGCCAACAAGGGACAAATGTGTACCTTCACAGGATGTATAACCGTCTCCAATATACTGAACACCATTTAGTACAGGGCATTCACAGACTCTGCCCCTGAAAGTGTCCTAACCAAAGAGAAGAGACCCAAAATTAGTGCAGATGAACACTAATAGAAGAGATCCTATATTAAACAACTTCAAAATGCACAGCCAAACAACTTGTGTATAATACCTTGCAAGCACTTGTATTTGTTTGAGAATCCAACCAACAACCACCATTCCTTTCAAGGCACTCATTAGTCTCAAGATCTGTAGAAATGACAGAAAATCAATGAATTATCAATATGTATAACCTTAGTATAACTCTTGGTGATCTGTAATAAAGGAATGGGAGTATTGACCTCCATTCAAACAAACATGAGGATCAGTGGTCTCCTTAAATCCTGCACATATTGCCTTCAGCACAGCTGTTCTCTCCAATTTTCCTTCAGATCAAGCCAAAAAAAATTTTACAAACCTGAAATAGTACTCAAATGCAAAACTCGTTCCACAAGGATAACAGCTGATAAGATGATTTGTGGCTTAAACGTATGCAGATAAGTTGGTAAAGAATGTATTTTGATACCACAGATTTAAGAATAAAATCCGATTCCCCCCCCCCCCAAACATCACCCAAAAACTAAAATGAATGAATAATATATATATATATATATATATATATATA
>JAOXJP010234727.1:0-10116 GCA_025762735.1 Platanus orientalis
GCCTCGGGCCGGGCTTAGGTAAGCCCAAGCCCGGCCCTCAATAAAAGTGCGGGCCTCGTGCCGGCCTCGGGGCCTAGCTCGGGCCGGGCTTTTTCGGGTCAATTTGAGGGCCGATGGAGGATCTTGATTCCTATATGTGGGTATCGAAGTTGACGGAGTCTTGTGGGAGCAGGTTACTGAACGCAAGTCCAAAGGAGGGGGATGTGGCCATTCCCGGTAAGGAAATATGCCTTATGTCTCTGGTTGGAGATGTTTGTGTCGGTGAAGGTATGGCTTCGTCTTCTATGGCCCTAATTCTTGGGTTGGAAAATTTCATTAGGAGAGAATGCCATGCTTTGTTCAGGGACAAAGCTTGGGAGGTTGGACCCTCCCGAGGGTGGGGAGGACCAGGCAGAGAGATGGAGGCTCACTTGCAGTTGTCAAGCTAGGATGTGTGGAATCTGTAGGCCTATGGGGTGCTAAGGCCATCTTACAACGTCGTGCCATGCAAGAATCGTCGAGACCCAAGGCAAGGGGATAGGGGTTGAGAAGGGAAAGTTTATGGGGGTGGGCTGGTAGGGTTTGGAGAGGAGTCGCATGAGGTGGGGTATATCTGCTCTGTTGGCAAATCAGTGAAATTGGCTCATGAGAGACAATTGGCCCTGGTTCCTTGGTTAGACCAAACTTTGGAAGAAGCTCCGATTTCGGCTATGTCTGAATGGGTCTTGAACATGATCGAACTCATGAGTGGTGCCTTGGGTTTTTCTTTTAAGGGGTTGGAACCAGTGGCCTAGGAAGTTTTTGCGAAATTGGAAAAAAAAAGGTGTTGAAAAATTGGGGCCTAGGAGTAGGAGCTGCCAGGGGGAGAGGCGAGAAGGAAAAGACCCTCAAGGAGTTGAGGAATCTTAGCTGGGGCTTATCATATGCTAAAAGGGGAGGGCCAGAAGGTGAGGGATCAATGCGGAAGACTAGAGGGCCTCATGCTTTGTGTTCGATGAAGTGCAACATTTTGTCATGGAATGTGAGGGGGCTAGGAAGCCGGGATAGAAAATGCCTGGTGTGGGGAAATGGTTAGTCGAAATAAACCAGCCATTGTAATTCTGCAAGAAACAAAGTTGGAGCTCATTGATAAGGATGTTGTGAACAACATGTGTCCCTTCATGTTTCCAGGATGGAGTGCATTGCCATCTGTGGGCGGCAGGGGGTCCTGCTGATTTGGGATAAGGACCAGGTGGACTGCGAGGAGACGTTGGTGGATGTCTTTTCGGTCTCAATGGTGGCTATGGTTAAAGGCGATCACTAGAAGTGGGTTTTGATTGGGGTGTATGGGCTGTCAGTTGGGGATCTATTAGAGGAGTTTATTGTTGAGTTGCAGGTGATCCGATCTAGAAGGGGGTTGCTATGGTGGCATAGGGGGGGATTTTAACGAGGTTTTATATTTGGAGGAAATGAGTGGTGCAATTAGAAGGACTCGGAGTATGGAAGTGTTCTGTGAGTTTGTTGACCATAATGAACTTATCAATCTACCAAATTCCGGGGCCCGATTCACATGGGTCTAATTTCCAGGAGCGACCATCTATGAGTAAATTGGACAAGTTTTTGATATCTATTGAGTGGGATGACTTCTTTATGCTGGTATCTGTGCATGCTTTACCGTGGCCAGGGTCGGACTACATGCCCATTTTGGTGAAGGGAGGGGAAGAATTCTCTCAATCAAGGTGATTTCCATTTAAATTTCAAAATATGTGGTTGTTACATCTTGGTTTTGTTGACCTGGTGCAGGGTTGGTGGGAGTGGGTGGAAATGCAGGGTCCGCCGGGTCAGAGATTTCGGTTGAAACTGAAAGGCCTTTGGGATTGGTTGAGGACTTGGAACAGGAAGGTCTTTGGAGATATTTAGAGGGGAAAAATTAAATGCTTGAACAAGATTTAAAGGTGGGATAGAAAGGAGGAGGTTGAGGGCCTAAAGGAGGAAGAGAGGTTTGCTAGAAAGAAAGCTCATGTGGAGTTTGAAAGGGTTCTAGACAAGGAGGAAATTATGTGGCACTAAAAATCCAAGGTGCAATGGCTGAAAGAAGGGGACTAGAACATGAAGTTATTTCACAAATTGGTATATGCTTGAAGATCGATAAATGGAATTCATAGTCTTTGGATGAGGGGTATGCGAGTGGAGAGTGAGGAGGATATATAGGCTCATGTGGAGGATTATTTCCGAACATTATTTTAGGAAGATAGACCCTTGAGACCAAAAGTGGATGGTTTGCATTTGCCTTAGTTGGGGGATGGTCAGGCCGAATGGTTGGAGAGACTGTTCACAAAAGAGGAAGTAAAGAAGTGGGTGTGGATGTTGGATGGAGACAAGGTCCCAAGTCAGGATGTGTTCACGCTAGCATTTTACAAAACTTGTTGGGAGGTGATTAAGGGGGACTTGATCTTGGTTATTAAAGACTTCTATGATAAATGTTTCCTGGACAAGGGCAGCAATGCCACGTACATTGCCTTGATCCCGAAGAAGGAGGGGCCTGAGCAGATGTCTAACTTCAGGCCTATGAGCTTAGTGGAAAGTACCTACAAAATAATTTCCAAATGTTTAGCCATGCCTCTCAAAGAAGTGCTCCCAAGGACAGTCTCGAGGGAGCAAGGTGCTTTTCTTTAAGGGAGATCAATGGTAGATGGGGTCTTTTGTGCGAGTGAATGCATTGGTGCATGGATCAAAGAAGGCAGACCAGGGGTAATATGTAAGCTGGATCTCAAGAAAGTCTACAATCATGTCAACTGGGAATTCCTGATGAATGTGATGCGACGATGTGGGTTTGGGGTGAGATGGTGGGAATTGATTCGGAAATGCTTGAGCTTGGATTCTTTCTTGGTGTTGATCAATGGGGTGCGGAAGAGTCATTTTGGTGGCTGGTGTTTTAGGGAGTTTGATCGGAAGTGTAGCGGTGGTGGGTATTTGATGACTTCTCTCTAGGGTAGAGGGAGGTGGTTGTGCTTCACTTGCAGTTTGTAAATGATACCATTATATTTTGTGATAACTCCCAGCGGAAGATCAGGATGCTTAGATGTGTGTTCATGTGTTTTGAGGTAGTATCTGGACTTCGCCTTAATCTGGGGAAGAGTTATCCCGAATCTGGACCAACTTGTTGCATATTTGGAAGTGTAGGCAAGGAACTCTCCCATCCACCTATTTAGGGCTCCCTCTCGGCTCTGTGTACAAACAAAAGGAGATGTGGAATTTGATGATTGACAGGACAAGGAAGTGTTTAAATGGTTGGAAGGCCCGCTATCTTTCAAAAGGGGGTAGGCTAACTCTAATAAAGGCGATGCTGGCGAGCATTCCGATCCACTACCTATCCCTTATGGTTATGCTAGGGTCTGTTTGTAAATTGTTGGAGAAGATACAAAGAGATTTCCTTTGGCCAGGGGGGGGGGGTAGATGACAAGGGCATGTATTTGGTGGCGTGGGAGAAGGTTTGTACTCTTAAAGATTAGAGGGGGGGGTAGAGCTTCGAAGTTTAGAGTCCATGAGTAAGGCTCTGTTGTGCGAGTGGCTTTGGCGGTATGGTTGGGAGGAGGGTAGGAGGCAGGTGGTGGCCACGAATTTTGGAATGGTGGATGGGTGGGATGTCATGCTTCATAGGGGTCCATATGACCGTAGTCCTTGGAGAGGAATTATGCAATTCTTGCAGGTGTTTAAAGGAGGTTTGGCTTTTGAGGTGGGGGATGGGAGTCGAGTTATGTTTTGGGAGGATGTGTGGTGTACGTAGAGAATGCTTAAGTAGGATTTCCCCGATGTCTTTAGTATGGTTGTGGATCCTACAATGGTGATGGCATCTAACTTCTCTATTAGGGGGGGGGGGGGATAGTTTGGTTGCCGGCCTTGAGACAGGATTTGTTTGGCTGGGAGATTATGAGGGTGACTCAGTGTCTAGCTCATCTGCAGGGATCAAATATTAGGCTAGGTCATGAGGACCGTTGGGTATGGGGGGGTTGGCTTGGAAGGCCTGTTTTTGGTGAGGTCCTACTTCGAGCACGTGTCCAATCCCAGGGTGGAGTTGGGTCCTTGGAGTGCTGTTTGGTATAATGGGGTCCCTCTTAAGGTCCAATTTTTTTATGTGGACTGCGGTCTTGGATAAGATTTCTTCAATGGACTCCTTATGGAAGAAAGGATTTCATTTGCCCAATATTTGCCTCTTTTATTACCATGAGGTGGAATCATCCTCCCATCTTATCCACTGCCCATTCTCTTGGGAGATTTGGGGCGGAATGGCTAGGGATTTTGGTATAACATTCATTGCTCCCTTAGACCTCATGGGCCTGCTCCAAGGTTGGAGAATCTTGGTGCTTAGCTATTTTGGTAAGCGTATTTGGAGGCTGGTGCCTACAACTGCTTGTGCAATTTGGAAAGAGAGGAACAACCAGGTTTTCAAGGGTCATGCGGAGCAGCTTTGCAAGTCTATAGGAGGGCCAAGGAGTTGATCTTGTTTTGGGCTTAAGATGCAAAGGCTACAAAGGTTACCTAATGGGGCTCTAGTAAGGGATTGGAACAGAGCTGTTGGGGTTGTATTGTAATGAGAATGTCCAGTTCCCTTTTCTTTCTCTCATGTTTTTCTGGGATTTCTCATCCCCTCTCCATGTCTTTCTTTTGCTGCTTTAGTAATAAAGTTTTTCTCACAAAAAGAAAAAAAGAAAAAAAAGAGAAGACATCAAATTGGACGCCTCCATCATTTCCCAGTCGTTCAAAGGTCACTCCATCGTCATGCATTATGTGATCTGAAACAGAGCCCCAGAAGGAATAGGAGTCATCCAGCCTGAATCAAGCAACCCATACTCTGCAGCAGTAAGCCTCCTTCATATAGCCTCTCTTTCATGCCCAAATCTCCACAACCATATTAAAAGAGCTTGGTTAAAGGTCCTTAAAGGTCTTACCCCCAGGCCTCCTTCCTGTAAAGGGGAGCAAATCATCTGCCATTTAACCAGATGTATTTTAGCCCCCAATTCAATTGATCCCCAAAAGAATCTTCTTGAAATCTTCTCTCGAGTCTGCAAAACAGTTTTAGGGACCACAAAGAGACATACAAAGGAAGGTTATAGAGTACACTTTTGAGAAGAACTAGCTTATCTGAGTTGCCTTCTTTGGACAGATATCTATATTTTCCATCCAGCTAGGCGTCTATCCATCTTCTCATTAACAGGAGCCCATATTGACGTAGCCTTATACTTTGCCTCGAAGGGTAAGCCTAAATATGTGGAAGGGAGCTCCTCTGTTAGGCAGCCAAAAGTATCCGCTAATTGATGCATGTTGTGAACCTCATCCACCCCAATCATCTTACTTTTACTGATATTCACGCGGAACCCAGATATGGCGTTAAACGTAAGCAAGACACATCTCAAATTCTGAACTTGCTCCAACTCTGCTTTCAAAAGAATAGAGAGTTGTCAGAAAATTGAATTAGAGTTATAGGAGGGGCGTCTTGACCCCCAATACAACCTTCAAGCAGCTCGCATTCTACAGCCCTCACGGTTAGCCTACTTAAAGCTTCCATGATAAGGTTGAAAAGAAGGGTGGATAAGGGGGTCCCCCTTGGCAGATACCTCGACTACCCATGAAAAAACCTTCAGGGCACCCATTTACATGGGCATACTAAGATACCGATGAAATGCACACCTTGATGGATAACACATTGGCTGAGATGGATTAAACTTCATTGAGTTCTGTATCTTTCTCAAATCAAGTTGACAAAACTAGCAGACGCGTGACTTGGACTTTGGTATGAACATTTGATTTCTGATACCCATTTCTTCCAAGTTAGTTCTAAGATGGCATTTTGGCATTTTGTTCTGTATTTTCTGTGTATGAAGATTTAACCCTTGGCTTATTTTTAAAGCTTGAAATGACATCCATGACCCAGATTTGTCCCTTTAACCTCGAACCTTGAATTTATCTGATTGAAAAGTAGGAAGGACAGATTAACTAACAAAGTTTTAGAATTTGTTTTGAGATTTCCAATAAGAGAGGAGCATATAAATTTACTGCACTCCCAAATAGAAACGGAGCTGAGTCACAAAAAAGATTGAATTTTGATGCTTAAATAAGCTAAATCACTTACTGTTGGTGTAAGTGTGTTTTGTGTACATGGCTGTGCATTCTTAGTGAAGGGATAGTGATACCAGCATTGCTAAAGTGCCCAACTACAAAGAAGTCATCATATTAAACACAACCTTTGACGAAGAATGTTATTCAGGTCAAGAGATTTTAACCTCAGGCCCTGCCTGGTTGCCATGAAAGGTTGGTTCTCATGATTCTTGGCATAAATTTCTCGACCAAAAAAAAAAAAATTCAAGCCATCTGGTTGTTGAGAAGGAGAAATCCTGGATTTTCAATTCTTTCTCATGCACCTTGCTATTTTCTTGTGACCTACCTTTTTATTTTCACAACTCTTGCTTGAAAATCCTCCCTTTCATGTGAAAGTCGTAATACAAGCTTTTTTTTTTTCCTTCTTGACAACCAAACAGCCATAGAAAAAGGATAGAAAACTACAGATCTTTTATTTTCTTGTGTAATTTTCTATTCAATTCAAGGCAACAAGATGGGAAGTATGTTTCCAAATTAACTCTGAGGCTGAAACTTTTTTTCTTTTTTGGTATTAAGAAAATATTTTCTAAAGCTAAGGCGGATCGAAATCCGTAGAGATATTACAATCGGACCCCAACACGTCCTCCATCAATGGGGGAGGGATAGAGGCGCTATTGGGCCAAGGAGCTGACCTAAGACCATGGGAAGCCAACAAATGTGCATCCAAGTTAGTACTTCTAGGCACCCAAGAAAAAACCAAGTTCTTAAAAAGAGAGGCAACAAGCTCAGTCCCTAATAAGCTCCTTGACAGACATAGCAACTATCAATATCAGCTTGAAGAAGGGAGATGATCTCCTTCCAACACCACATTCTTAAGACCCAACTTATGAGCTTTTACAAGACTGGCCCTAGCAGCTAGACATTCCGCTGAGTCAGCTGACCACAAATTGCCCGGCTCCACCTAGGCTAACAAAAAGGCAACATCACTATTCCTTATAATTGAACCAGCTCTCGCTTTCCTCTAAAAAGGCATCATCAAAATTTACTTTGAACGAACCCGAGAGGAATACAAAAAGCATTACCCGACGATTCTACCATCAAGCTAATGTGCTTTAATCCAAGTTGGAATGCAAAGATCATTAGCTATAAATAGAGGGATATGTTAACTCACCCTAACAAAGCCTTATCCCAACTACTTGGGGTTGGCCATATGAATCATGTTTCCGCCATTCCACCCTATTAGGGCTATATCTTCTGTTACACATCACAAGCATTTATGGTTTTCCTCGCTATTTCAACCCAAGTAGGTTGGTATTCTTTTTGTCTTTTTCATGTGTTCCTCTTACACCATACCATTCAACGTCCTTGTCTAAGCAAGCACAGCCTGTCTAATTGTCTTATAAAATTTTGGGATTATATAATTGGTATGCAATGATCATAGTATTCTTTAATTACCTTGCCACTTCATCCACCCCATTCTAATTCTATAAGAAATATCGTTTTCAATCTCTCGTCTTATGGATAATTGAATCAAGATAATGAGAATTATCATTCTAGGGTATTTCTTGGTTATCAATCTTAACAATTCCCTCACCTTTATTTTTTACTAAAATTTCATTCCTTGTATTATGATTTGGTTCGGATTATCTTAGAACCTTTTGATTCATCACTGCATAATTCTAAGTTAGGATTTCCCCCATCTCTAATCTCTAATCTCATTAATTGAAACTATATCCTCAGCAAACAAATACACCATGAAACCTTCTCTTATATATGTCTAATCATCCCTAAATATTGCAAAGATGTATGGAGTTAACCTACTATGATTAAATACTTGTGTCTCTCCCCCAATAATTTTACACTAGTTACCATTCCATATATACCCTAAACTAATTTAACATATCTATTTGATAGCCCCCTTTTTGTTTTTTCACAGCCACCCAATGATTTTTTTTAAGCATCTAATCATATGCTTTCTCTAATTCAATAAAGACCATGTGAAGATCTTTTTTTCTCTCTCTAAAATTTTCATGTATCACATAAGAAAATAGCTTAGTCATCACTCTCCCTAACGTAAGTACAAATTGATTTTCCGATACTCTAGTTTCATGTCTTAGTCTATAGTCACTCTCCCTCTTCAAAATTTGTTATACTTATAAGCTTGATCCATCAATAATTGTTGTGACTCAGAATTTTTCCCTTTTTCTTATAAATAGGAACCATGATACTTTTCTTCATTTATGTAAGTATTTTCTTGATTCTAATGATCCTGTAAACAACAATTAACAAGGATAAGACATACTCTCTTATGCATTTTCAAACCTCGAGTGTGATATCATTTGGTTCTATTACCTTCCCTACTTAGATATTATTCAATGCTTCTTTAACTTTAGACGACCTAATCCCACGAAAGCACCTATCCTAAATCAACATTACTTGCATGATCTTCATTTATTTTTTTATCTTTTAAAAAAAATGATTCTTCCACCTTTAATCACCTCATCATTTACCAAAACTCTTTGATCCTCACTCTTAATACATTTAACATGATTTGGGTTTCTATGTTTCTTCTTTTTCGTCATTGAAAAATTGTATACATCCATTTCACTACTCATATTCCTACTTATGATAAGGATGATCAAATGCATTAAATTTAGTAGTGAAATGGATGAAAAATTGTATACATCCATTTCACTACTCATATTCCTATATATATATATGACATTGGTTTTTTCTTCTAAATTTGTTTTCCTTCTCTTATCAATTATCTCTAATATAAGTGATGTTTTCTCCTTTTAGGTTCGACCGTCTACTTATTGAAAAATTAATCTCTCATTTTCTTTTTCATTTTAGTACGAAAATCTGAAATCATTAACCTTTATTTTGTGGCTAGCTAGGCTATCTACTAAGATTTCCTTGTGCACACACTCACACACACCAATACAAACAAGCTTCTAAGTTCTAATTCACATACCTAACAGAAGCTATATCCTCAATAGTATTAGGTTGCGTATGGCGTAAGCCTATGATTAGATGCTAACCATCAAAATTGAAAACTGAATCAAATCGGAACAGATCCTCTCCTGTCTGCTATAGTCATGTTGACGTCTTCTCATATCCAGAGTGCGATGTGTGGCCAAAAAAAAAAAAATTCACACCTCATGATCTCATTTTTGCCACATGTCACACTCCGGTTATGGTAAGACTGGAAGAAAAGACTTAACAAACAGGAGAGGATCACGATGGCCATGCATATTGTCTAGAACTGTGTCATGTACCATCCAAACCATTGTGCACGTTCACCTTCTCCTACATTTCTTGACATTAACAGTCAGGGGTGACCCTTAATGTCGTACTTTGGTAGACCATGGTGCCACTGATTAAGAAACCAGTCATGGACTATATCTCCCACAATGGTGGGCAAGATTACAAGAGTAGAGATTCAATGAGTTCCTGGGCTTGTGGTGATGGCAGCATTGCAGTTGTTGTCCCTCATTACTAGTATAGCAATAATGACAATACTTATATGACTAAAATGATGACTGGAGCAAAATATAAACGTCTCTTGGTGCCTAATCTAGATACCCATTGAATCAAGTTGTTTAGGTTAAATTTCTGATTTCTCCCTATCTGTCACGCAATGTAGGGATATTTTAACAGAATAATGGAAGCTGGGTGGGCTATGGCAGTGGGTCCAGTGAAGGACCTCCTTAGAACACATAGATTTTCATCAATTGAACCAAGTTGCAAAAGGTGCCATAATCTTTGGATGTAGACAATCGTTGCATGTTAATGAATTTTAACGATTGTAGAGGATCTGGACTCCAAAATTTCCATTTGAAGGGTTCACTCTAGGTGGTGGGCATGTTCAGCTAAAGTAAGATGGACTGTGCGACAGCCCATTGTGATTTGTAACTTGTTAAAATTGAAAAGGAGCATGGCCATGTTGGATTGAATGCCTACCATTACCCTATCCGAATATCTACGTTAACAAGTTTGGTCTCTCTCTCTCTCTCTCTCTCTCTCTCTCTCTCTCTCTCTCTCTCTCTCTCTCTATTGTGA
>JAOXJP010234728.1:0-10116 GCA_025762735.1 Platanus orientalis
GTGAACCTAGACACGTAAATCACTATCTTGTGTGTGTAATTGCATCTTGCTTTTTTGGTGTCTTTTCTTTGCATCTTGCTTTTTTGGTGTCTTTTCTTTGCCTACGTGTTTAACATATGACTTTGGCTTAAGCACGGTAGTCGGTAGGAGCATCTTGTCGAGGTCATTGTTAGAGCACCGACTACGACCCCGAACCAAAACTAACTACCCATTGCTGACATTTAAATAACCCAGCTTTCCGGTGTTTAAAATCGCCATCCTCGCAACAGCTGGGAACGCCATCTCGACGTGGCGGTGCCTCGGACAGATACAGTATGCGTTGCCACGTACATTATCCAAGAAACCAAATCTACTTGTGGGGCAGCGAATCATCTCCAGTTGGAGAGAGAGAGAGATACAGTATATCGTTAGCAATCAACATGTGACACTTAAAAGGTGTCCCGATAGATAGATTAGATTAGGGGCAGTCAGGTAGAAGGTGTTTTGTAAAGACATACGTGCCTACGTATTTACCAAAATGCCATTCATCATAATCTAATACGACTGGTGTGATATGTGTCTACATCAACTGGAGATGATCCCAACTCTGTTAGTATTCATTTAATAAGGCTGGAGGGGGTTGGTACGGTTGTGGGGGTGTAAAGATATGATACGGCCGCAAATGACTAGGCTCTTTGTCATGTTGTGGGGTCAGACATGCGTGTAGTGTAGCTGGAAAGTTGGATGAAAGATACATCATAACAATACACACTTAAATGCTTTGTTATTTAAAGCCACTTCTTTTCAAATCCTTTAAAACTTTTTTTGGTTTCACTGCTTTGAAAGATTAATTCTAGTCTATATATATATATATATATATATATATATATATATATATAAAGAATCTGAAAAAACGTTTCTATGTGGTGAAACAGAAGCAATTTATTCCTAAGAAGTATTTAGGGTTAAGAAGATTCAATCGAAAATATTGACAAATAAAAAATTGACCTGATAATGTAATTCATCTTTTAACAAATTTTAATATCAGAGCATCTGAAACAATCACAATTCAATGGGGTTTAAGTCCACTCTCTTAAAAAATCGTAGAGATATATGACTTGGAAAGGCCGAATGTCTGGCTACATGTTAGTTACCTGATGGCCACCTAAATTGCATAATTAACCGTAGGGTGAGCCAACAATGGGAGGTGTTGAGGGTGGGAGAGTGGAAGAACCGTATGAACAATTGAGGCAAGTATTATGAATCAGATTTGGGCCGCATTTGGTTTTTTTTTTTTTTTTTTGGTAAGGAGAAAACATTCATTCTCATTCACATGGAAATGGGTACAATATGTTCTTCAAACATAGCAATTGATTCATAACGACTCCAAATTCCATCTGCTCCTTAGTTGCAGTTAACACCATATAATGTGTCACATTGTTACAACTCGTTGGAACATAGAAAATTACAGTTGTTAAGTTCAGGGGTTCCAACAGTCTTGAAATCATTTGATTGTAAATTTCCATGATATTTGAAGCCATAAGGTGAAGATTCAAAACAAACTCATTTAAATTCATATTTATCTATTAACTAAAATTATATATGAAACATTTTTTTTATATAAAAATGAAATACTTTGAGCTATCATTCATATTTTGGTGATGAATGGAAATCAATCAATTTTTCTTGAGGCTCAAACATGCTCAAGTACAATAACAAGCTAAAATGCAATAGTTTTATTCTAAGTAAGAGCATTCACATCTGGTTAGGCATATTTTATCTATTTTACCTATTCAAAATGGTACTTTTTCTATTTTAGATAAATTTTTTACATGAAGCTATACATCCGGTTTTTTATTTTAGATAACTTTTAAAAACAATCTGTTTAAATATTATTTGTTAACTGACAACTTTTAAAGATGTTAGACAAGTGTTGTTGATGGTCAAACAAAAGAGTATAAAAAATTAGTTTTAAATTTATACCGTTAGCTACAGTCACTAGCTAAAAGCAAGATGCATATTTTTAGCCAAAATGCATAACTAGATGCGGTTCTTTTTAGTGAATTTCACACTTTTCACTCACTACTTCAGCTAAAAAATTATTTTACATAGCCGGATGCAAATGCTCTAACAACCAAACGTAGGGTTAGCATTTGCTCTCCTCCAAGACAAAAAGAGCTTCACATGGACTTAGATTTGTCAACTATTCCCAAAATTCTATCACTTAGTTTTGGAAGTAAAAGAGAGGAGGCAGTGGGAGAGTGACACCGTTTATGTTTGCTATTGCCATTGAAAAGCATTCTCTAATGGTAGTCTCAAGAGGATAATAAACAGCCGTTATAGTTGTAGAGAGAATAAAGTGGAAACCAAAGGAGCACTATTTATCATACATTCATTGGTCGCTTGTCGGCACAAGGAAGTAGGACCAGGCTGTGGGAAATTTTTATCAACTTTAAACAGTGACTTTTCTCTTTTCATGTAAACCAACGTCTCCTTTGTTTCTGCCGTGTGCCTTTGACTTGGGCACGGTGCCACCATCTTGTAGGTCGTCATTAAGAACATGATAGTGCAAAAGCCGTGTGTGGGACTAGAGAGAGAGAGCTTACAAAAAAAATATCAACTTTAAGGCTGTTAAGTGGGTCGGGTTGGCCCAAAGTCCGGCATATCAGGGCCAAAAAATAGACGGGTTAGGCCAACTATGGGCTGGACTGAGCCTGGTCCAGCATATACACCTCAAGTTTTATTTGGGCTGAGTTCAAACAGTTTCGATTTTAACCCATGCCTGGCCCAAACAGGCCTGAAGCAGTTGATAAATATCGGTTTTTATTTTTATTTTTTTGAGGTAAATATATTGGGTTTGTATGTTTGTCAAAATTTTGCCATCATCAAATGTTCAATGATATTATCCAAAAAATAATAATAATAATTCTTGGGTTAACAGTTCAACAAGACCCATGTAATATGCATTTCGGGGCAATTATGGGCTCAAAATCAATCCAAAATTAAGAGAGAAGTTTCAAGTTTGGGCTGACTAACTTGGGCCTAGTTTAGGTACTTTAAAATAGTTTGGGCTGTATTTGATCTGACCTCGGCCCAGCCCGTTTGACAGCCCTATAACATCAATTGAATAAGGTGACTTTTCAAAACATGTCTAGTATTCCTAGGATAAGGTGACTTTCCAGCCCCGCACATGAGAAGAGGGAAGAAAAGTTTTTAAACGTTAGCCTAATAAACTCTCTTATCAGGGAAAAAAGAAAAACGAAAAAAGAAAAAAAAACCAAAACATTAGCAAAATTTTAAAATTGATTGAAATATTTTGTTTCTCAATTTCTTTATCTCCTTTTTAAATAAAGAAAAAAAAAATAGTGCTTATTTATATTTAAATAGTCAATTTTAACTTCAAGGTAAATAGACAACAGATCGAGCTCTATAGCATCCATTCATAGGGGTGTGCATGGGCAAGGTCTGGGGCTCAAAATTGTATATTACATAATCGGGCCGGGCTTTAGCCTAAAAATTCAGAAACAAAAGCCCAGGCCCAGCACTAATTTGTTCTACTGACCTCGAGCCAGCACAAGACACATTAGTATATTGCATAAAACTAAAAAATTATTAGAAAAACTCTATATTTATATTAAAATTTATAATAAAAATATGTATTTATAAAACCATAAGAAATAGATGTTCTGTTCAGGACACCAAGTGACTTTACATGGAATAAAATGGGCAGGGGTTAGATGAAATTTTAAATTCCCACCCATTTTATTCCAAATGAAGTCACCTAGTGCCCTGGACACCAAATCCTGGACAGAAAATTTGGTCCCAAACCTATATATCTATATAGTGGAAATTGGGCCTTGGGCCAGCCAGGGTAGGCTCATGCATTGCCCAAACATATGATCAGACTTCAATTCAGACCCAGTGATCTGTCGGGCCTAAACTTGGGCCCTGCCTTTCATGCCAATTTTCAAGGTAGACTGGGCCAGGCTAGAGCCCTATCCACTGGCGAAATAATATGGCAAGAAAAACATAAAAATTCAAAGCAAATAAACACATAAAGAGAAAGGGTACAAATGTATGATGCCCTCTCTTAAAATGTTGGTGCATTCTTGATATACCATGTGATGGGATTTAAGACCACACCGATTATGATCAATGCAATAAACTATAATAGTAGCTAAGAACTTAACAAGCACACTAAAGACAATAAAAGACATTAGATTTACGTAGTTCAACAAAACCAAGTACATTCGCAAAATGAGAAAAATCTGGTTATGTAAAGTGAGGAAACACTAGGTATTATAAAGACCTTTATCGACCCCCCTACTCTGATGAAAACATAGAAGAAACAACCTAGAATATTACCAAGACCTTTTCGCTCACAAAAGCATATAATGCACTCTTTTTGGAGTAATTACCCCCCCCCCCCCCAAGCCTTTGTCCAGTTAAAACCGTACCTTGATACCAGAAGACTAGTTAAAAATCATAGTTAGCCGACTCGTTGAGTTGATTCCTCAACTCCCCCAAGTTGACTCCACTCCAAAGCTTAGTGAGTCCAATCATATTGTTACTCCGAACCATACTTGACTCAGTTGAGTCAAGTTGCTGACTCGGTTGACTCCTTTGACTCAGACCAGTTCATGTAACTTACCCGAATACTTGTATCATAAAATATGCAAGTATTTCATCTCCTTCCACCGATTGGAAGAGATACTGCCCGGTAAGCACCTTGATGTACATGCACTGTCATTAACACAACCGACTGCTCTGAAGAGCTAGTCATAATGGGACGATTGAAGCCATAATTGTGTTACCAGATTGCATTTTAGATTGAAGTCCTCACTGCAGTTTCAATAAGATAAACCTGCTCTTCTTTATTACACCCACCCATTCCATCTATGACATGATTTTCAATGCCGTAAGGCATGTGGCCATCTTATATGGCTTGTAAAATTGGATAACTAAAGCTGCCAATCAATTCAATAGGAATGACAGATTAGAAATAAATAAGCAAAAACCCATTAACGGGTCATACATACTGGGAACCCTAATTACTGGTGAGATTGAATATGATGCTTCCATTGATCAATATTCCATATTGGTGATCGATTCCTACCAGCTTACCTTAAAAAAGGCATCATGGTACAACAATGACACACGAATGAATAAAATTAGACTACTCTGTTGGCATCTGCTTCGCAAGGGCGTGGAGGAAATGAATAAGGGACTTCTTTGCACGGGTCAATGCAGCGTCAACTTCTTTATCGTTTTCCTGAATAAGCTCCTGCTCTTGCATAGAATGTACTCTCCGTACAAGTTTACGTAGCTCCTGTTAGAGGATGCAATCATAAGAAACAATGATAAGGAAAAAAAATTAAAACATAATAAAAACCCATAAATTATGAAAAATAAATGGCTACAAGGTAATTAACTTACAAAAATAATTCAAACCATTACATGACTTGAGTACTAACATTTTCTAGAAGGGAATGACTATCGTAGCTTGAATGTTTTAAAACAAATAAATAACTTCTTTTATGTACTCAAATTTTATATTATATTAACAATTACTACAAGTGCCAACTTGCTTCAATCAATTTACCAAAAAAAAAACATTTGCTTCAATCAATCATACAGCCAAAAGTCATTATGACTTTTTCAACCTTGATTCAAACATCATATGATGGCCACAAACACCAATGAACTAAAAGGCTCGGGCAACTGAAAAAAGAATTAACTGATGGAATAGAATTCCACAAACCCTAACTCTTAAACCTTGATCTTCAAACATTATATGCAATAACATACACTGTGTGTGTTTGTGTGTGAGAGAGAGAGAGAGAGAGAGAGAGAGAGAGCAACATTTCCTTAAAGCAGCTGTCTTTGGGAAGAGCAGTGTTACATAAACAGGCAATGGAGAAAAATTAAAGCCACACAACTGGGGGCAATTTTCAAGTTCTCTTTATACTTAAGAAGCCCTAACCACTCACTACCCATTGTTTCCCTAGGAAGCATGGATACTTCAAAAACCTCGACGTGTCCGTGTTGGACATGTATCGGACACAAACACTCTTGGGATACTTCTGCATGGGTGTCCCCAACACGTCAAAGAAAAAAATATATATATTTTTTTGACATGTTGGGGACATTGTTAGGACACATCGGGATACTTTCAAGACATAGTAACTAGGGAGTTTTTGGTAAAATGACAAAAAATATTGGTTAACTAAAAAAATACCAAAAATATATTATAATAAATATAGTTACGAATGAAATACGAAGGGAAAAGGAGAGCCATTGGGTTGCAAATCAGACAACCCCAACACTATGATAAGATAGAAGATGGGAGGAAGAGAAAAAAGGAGAAGGAAAAGAAAAAGGAGGAAGTGAAATGCAGCATATGCTTCAGCCTATAGGAAAGTTAGGGCTACTTTATTTCTTTGTTATCTAATCTTAAATTGAATTTTCTCTTCTTTTTCTTCTTCTTTCATTATCATGGTTTTTGATTTGGGAAATAAATTTTTTTAGCTTTTTGTTATCCACTCCTGATTTTTTTTAGATTCAATCGAACAACTACACAACCATCTTACAGCCAGAGCTGGTCAAGAACGATCCTCTATTATTAATTGATTCACCGCTCTGTTACTTGTCATTTATTTTTAAAATATAAAATTAACATAAATCTAGCTTAAAATATTAATTAATTAATAATTGTTGTATCTATATCGGGTCGTATCCTACTTTTTCAAGAATTGTCATGTCGCCATGTTTATATTGTATCGTATCCGTGTCCCGTATCAGTGTCTGTGCTTCTTAGAATGTTGCCTTTTTCTAACTTATATTAGAAAAGAATAAAAAGAAGCACCATGGCGGCTCATTTTAGTTGCTCAATAGTAAAGCACAACCCTGGCAACCACACCCAAGTCAAGCACTTGTAGGTAGATTTTTATGTCCACATTAAGCCCAGACGATGGGGATGAACATAGTTCCTTCAAATAACTTCTCAAGATAATGTCTAATCCATAAATCCCTTCCCCAAAAGTCTACTCCACGAAGTAAAAAATTGTGCGCACACACACACACACACAAAATGATCTAACTAAATTGTGCTCTACTGTGATCCAGTTAAGTTTGCCTTGACCCACCAATTTCATCTTGGCAAATCGCACTTTTCGTGCATTTGACATCTCATAACAATCAAAGTCATGGTCCATCTTAGAAATCCAATCTAGAAAGGTTTTAGGGTATAGGCACCCATCAAAAGTTGGGGCCTCAACTCTAATTGACCTCATGACTATGTCATCATACTCACCTAGTTCATGATTAAAATGGTGGAGTAGGTCTAACTTTACCTCGCCCTCCTGCAAAGTTATCTGCTCAGCCTTACTCTCGCACTGACCCTTCCATGGAACTCTCACTTCGAGGTCATGAGGTTTCTAGGTTGTTAATCCTGGTGGTAACATGACCTAACTATGCCTAGAAATGATTCAAATGTGTAATCATCTGTGCATCGAGCTGTGCACTCAATTAGGCACTCAAGTCCCTAAAATCTTGGGTAAGATTGAAGTCTTCAGCATCCATCTTGGGGTGGTAATCAGTCCCAAAATGTGTGGGCATGCACTATGTCCAATCATTTAAGGATATGCAACCGATTAGTACCTAATGAATGATGATGGTGTAGTGCTCGAAATAGAAACCAAGATGTAGGTCATTGCCAAGTATCTCAAAGAATTATAAATTATTAATGGAAGCAAGAACACGCTTTGATCCACTAAGAATTAATCTTTAAATGATAAGTAGCCAAGAATTTTAAAATTTGAAGAATAGAATGAAGGCAATGAAACTTAAAGAATTTATGGTAGAAAATGGGAAGAAAATAGAAAGAATGAAGCCAAAAGAGCAATTTTAGAATTTTTCAACAGAATTCCAAAATTATTAAAATACCCCTAGTCGTGCGTCAGAATTTTATAAAACTTTCCAGATAGTTTTTGATGTACACAAGGGTTGTAGGTTTAAAATTTCATGCAATTCTGAGTTGATTTGATTTGTCAAATTATATAAAACTTAGTCTAACATGGTACTTTAATGAAGAACTTTAAAAACCAGTAAAAATAATCTTTGATTCTAGAATGACAAGGAAGAAGAGGAATCAAGGGGAAGAGGAATCAAGAAAAGAGATGAGAGAAGAAGAAAAATAAGAAGAAAGATAAAGGTAAATACCTTTGGAGTAATCCATACCCCATGATCCAACCAATCCCTACATAGATTTTAAGCCAAGGCATAAGACTTAAGGATGAAGGAGAAGCACCACTTGTAGGAGCAAAACTAACCAAAAACTTTTATTAATTTTCATCATACCAATACAAAAATGTACAATCCTATATATAGGCTTACAAAATCAAGAAAATAACAAGAAACCAAATTAGAAACTCCTAAGCTATTAACTTACTTGATATCTAAGACTTTCCTAAACTCAAAACTACAAAAACTTGACTTTCTAAAAACAAAAAGTGTCAAAATCAAGCCCTTCTAGAGGATTTGGACCAATACTTGACTCTCTAAAATTATTAAACTACCATTGGCAATAATGTCTCATAACAAAAATACTCAAAAACAAAAATTAAAATGCTACCTAGGTCCTAAACTCTATCAACTCCTAAAACATCAAGTAAATTAGTAAAATAACTCTAAAAGACTCCAACATGTGTCCCAAAGATGTTCTTCCATGTGTCTTCTTGTGCACCTTCACGTATGAATCCCACCAAGGCTATGTATGGTTCCCACATGACTCTAATGTCCGCATCAGCTACTTGTTTTTAATCTACTAGGCATACATAAATAAATCTACATTCCATGAACTTACAAGATTGGTCCTTAAACATAGTTCCCCTCGAACTAATTTCTAGCATAAACTTAGGGCCCGTTTGGGTACCATTCTCTGGATTCTCTTTCAGAATCAAGAAAATGGAGTCTAGAGATTCTTCATTTTTTGGAGCCATTCCCTAACTAGATGAACGTTTGGTAACATTTCAACTAGAATCCATTTTTTATATTTTCTGAAGCAGAATATTGTTTGGCAATGATTGGCAAAAAATGCTTTTTTTTTAGATTGATACAAGAATTTGACATATAATTGAATATATACAACCAATAATCCATAAAAAAAGGGTGTAATTATCATTTAGCTCAATTCCAACATAGTCACCAAAATCTATCCATAAAAAGAGAGAATATGAAGTATTTTGGTAAATTCACTTATTTTCATGAATTGTTTTAGAAAAGTTGTTATTTCTATCCTCTTCTCATTTGAAGCTCTTTGGAAGATTTTCCTTCAATGTGGATGTGAGGAGTCAAGGGGTTGTAAGCTCATTCATTGAGTTTTTCACACAAACCCAAAGAATCCATTCTCTGTTTTTTTGGCACTATTATTTTTAGTACCAAAAAATGTTGCCAGAATGTGAAATTTGTAACTATTCTAAAAATGCATTTCGTGCAACCAAACACCATTTTCTCTTCTTTTTTTTTTTATTTTATTTTTTGGAACTAAAAATGGATAGAATGCATTCTTTGGATGGTTCCCAAACGAACCCTTAAGTTTTCAACTCATAAGAATTTTTTTTAAAAAAAATTTTTATGATGAATTTCAACTCACAAGAGAGTTTCTTAAATCATATATAATTTGAGAAGTTAATTGCACATGTCTCTAGGTTTCAAGTTTTATTTTCCCTTTTTCTTTAGGGGAGGGGCATCAAGAATAAAAGTGAAGTAACTAGTGGTCCTTGTCTCCACCATGTAGTGCAAGTTCATAAGCCTTCAATCAAGGCCAAGAGCTTAGTTAGATCCAATGATTTCAAACATCAAGGTGTGAAGCAAGTCTCCAATCGACTTTAACGAGGGGCGTAAGCCTTAATATGTGATGCATAAGACTCATGAACATGCCTTTGTTAATAGATAAAGAAATTAATACAATGTTGAATATATCATATTTTAATAAAAGAATGAAAAGAATATTTATCCAACAATTACCTTGTTCCTTACAATTACAAGTATGCATAATGCACAATGCAGAAACTAAGATCCCAAAAGAAAGAGAGAGAGAGAGAGAGAGAGAGAGAGAGAGAGAGAGAACAAATTCTA
>JAOXJP010234729.1:0-10116 GCA_025762735.1 Platanus orientalis
GGGTAATTCTGCTCATATGTTTTTAACTGTTGAGATGCATAAGCAATCACCTTACCTTCCTGCATAAGTACACAACCTAAACCCTTCCTTGACACATCACTATTGATAACATAACCACTTGAACCTGATGGCAATGTCAACACTAGAGCAGAAACCAAACTATCCTTTGAGTTCTTGAAAAATCCTCTCACACTCTTCAGTTCAATCAAATTTTGCATTCTTTTGAGTCAACTTGGTCAACAAACCTGCTATATTAGAGAATCCCTCAACGAACTTCCTGTAATAGCCAGCAAGACCCAAAAAACTACAAAATTTAGATACAGTTATCGATCTCAGCCAATTAACGACAGCTTCAACCTTTTTTGGATCAACATAAATACCATCTTTGGAAATCACGTGACCCAAAAACATAACCCGAGTTATCCAAAATTCACACTTGCTAAATTTGGCACATAACTTGCTGTCCTTCAAAGTTTGCAGTGCGATTCTCAGATGCTCTTTTTGTTCTTAGGCACTTTTAGAGTAAATCAGAATATCATCAATGAATACAATGATAAACTTATCTAAGTAAGGCTTGAATACCCTATTCATCAGATTCATAAATACAGCTAGTGAATTAGTTAACCCAAAAGACATCACTAAGAACTCATAATGCCCATAGTGAGTACGGAATGCCTTCTTCGAAATGTTTCCAGTCCTAATTTTAAACTGGTGATATCCCGATCTCAAATCAATCTTGGAGAAAACTGTAGCACCTTGCAACTGATCAAACAAGTCATCAATTCTAGGTAACGGATACTTGTTCTTCACCGTCACCTTATTCAACTGCTCATAGTTTACGTACATTCTCATGGTTCCGTCCTTCTTCTTGACAAACAAGAGGCACCTACATGTCTGTATGGAACAGACATGTGCCAATGGGTGTGATATAATAATAGTTGCATGTGTGTCTATTCGGTCCAAACAGCTTCCAAAGACAAAACTATAAAACCCTATGAATGAACACACTCCTACAAAGACAAAACTAAAATAAGTGCATGAATAGTCACACCCCCAAGCATAACCAAATTTGGGAGAAAGAAAAAGAAAAAATATTAATAACCCAACCTGGCCCGGTTCGACGTGCGTGTGTGTGTTTAAATAAAGGTCCGGCCCATGTTGGCTAGGTCCTCCCCCATCCACAAAACAGTGGTGACCCTTGGGGCCTAAACTTATGTTCAACATTAGTGTATATGAACACACAAAGTTTTATGGTCTAGTCCTTGTGTATTATTCAAATTACACACTTTTATCAGTTTTACCACTGATTAACTAGGCACTTTCGGAGACAATTTTTCATTCACCCATTAATTGTTTTGAGCATTCAACTATACAACATTGTTCTCCTCATTAAGGTGAACATGAATCCATGTGGACCTGTCTCAAAAAACTTGTAGGTTCAACTTTTATTTTGGCTCAAAGATGTATATCCAATCAGATTTTGAATCTGGGCACAGAAAATCTAGGTGTTTCAAAACCGTTTCCAATAAACTCCCAACATATTATTAACTTGCATCATTCATCTTAAGAATATCATATATCATTTGTTCTTATATCGTATGTAGTTCTATGCATTCTTAAATAATAATCATATTTTTTGAACTACCAAATGTTACAGAAAAAGCTTTCATTTTCTATTTAGTATGGTACTGAAAAATCACATCATCCGTAGTCCATGGGGAACCCAATGTTCCAAATTAAAGAAATTGATAGTTACCGTGCCATTCGCTTGTACTAGAATGGTCAAGGTGGTATCCATCCATGACGTTCATTGATCGAGAGGTCACAGTCTGTGAACGAACCTTGATGTTGTTGGGTACCTTATCTACACGTTTTTCTCATCTATTTGTGGTGAAGGAAAAAAGAAGTCAGTCCACTTTTTTTAGTCTAATGTAAAGGTACTGCACATTCTCTCTCATTTATTTGTAGCGATGACTTATATTCAATAGAGATGAAGGATGGTCAGTCCACTCTTCTTACTTTATTTGGAGTATTGCATACGTTCGTTCTGAACCATTTGACAAGTCAAGATATAAATAGAAGAAATCATGTACTTTTCCGAAGATACTTGTCCTAACGTAGAAGAGGGTGATGATTGAATTGGCTTTTTTATTAAATGTCAACAAACCAGTCTGGACCACATATCCAACGGGCCACACTATGTTAAATATTTTGCGAAATTCAAGGGTCATCATCACTAGGTATGATCTAAATTAGCTTAGAGAATAAATCTTGTTGCTTACCAGTTGATCTTGCAAAAGGATTTAACGATCCCTATGCAGCCATACCGTTGTGCCAATGCTCTTTTCAGCACTGTACCTAAAGTTGTAGCACCATGCTCGACAGTGATACGTGTGTGTACACATGATCAAGGATATATGAGAAAGAAAACTTCGTAAGGTCTTGGTTGCTTTTCTTAGGGCCACTCGATCCAGAAATAACCACATCATAGTGAGGTAGCTAACATTGCAAACAACCGCAGGGTGCTACCAGAGTGATTTGAACCCGAGACCTCTTTGCTAGAAAGGTGATGCCATAGCTACCCCTATGGGGTTTTTTATTTTTATTTTTATTTAAATGTGGGGCAATATTTTCAAGAGTACTAAATAAACTTGTACAGTTGTACACACAAAATCTCCTGAATTCTCATTGAAGAGACTGCACTTCAAACCTTCTTTAAGACAAAATGCCATGATTTTTCTCTTCAAGTATTTAAAGTCAATAAAAACAATTGTCTTTAAATATCTTAAAACATTAAATCAACTAATCTAAGTTGCATCGAACAATCATGTCTTATGGAATGAGATTCTCTCTTAAAAATTTGCAACATTGCTCCTCTGTTTCTCGGCTATTAACAAATGAGCACAAGGTTGCTCTTTTTATCCATGTAAAGTTGGCTCTCAGCTACCATGTGTAATTTTCTAGTGATTCCTTTTGAAAGCTACATTCTGCTCTCTATCAATATATATATATATATATATATATATATATATATATATGTTGATTCTGTATTGCAACAAAACAAACATGCAAACAATCATTGAACCCTTGCTCAGGTGGCCGGGGCTATGTAGTTGTGGCATTGTAATTTATTATAATTCCCATAACATCAAGACATTATTTGTCCAAAAAGCTCATCACTTATTGAGTGTTGTTTCTAGGCATATTTCGGCTTACTATGGTTTATGCTCTCCAATCTAGAGTGCATCTAAATGGGCTCTTTGCCTTGGGTTCATAAGCTGAGTCTAAACATGGGCTTCATTTTATGTTTCTTTATGTGTGTGTGAGGCCTCAATTGTGAAAGTGGTTTAATCCTAGAGGGGGGCTGAATAGGATATGTCAAAAATTCTTTTTAATTTAACCCCCACTTAAATTTCTAATTAAAAAATTTTATGATGCTAGTTGGAAAGTAATGCACTCAATGATATAATTTAATTGTTAAGGTTTAAAGTGCAATGCAATGGTAATGTTCAATTTTATCTTTCAACTAATTTATATTACTTCTTAATTGCAAATATGAAAGATGATGTAATAGATATTATGCCAAAATAAAGAGAAGAGATAATGCACATTACAAGAAATCAACACACAACATGATATTTATAATGGTTCGGCACACCAGCCTACATCCACTATCAAAGCTCACTATCGAGTTACTAAATTTTATTTAGATTGAAACAAGTTACAATCAATGACAAAATTCAAAACATACACTCTTGCATTTGCAAGCTCTATACTCGGTGTCTCTGGTGAATACTATTTTTATCCTTGGTGTCTCTGGTAGGTGTAGTCGACACTTCCAGTGTCTCCGGCGGAAGTGCTAAGTTCTATACTACCAGTGTCTCTAATAGTAGTGTTAAGGTTTTAATATAAAGAGAAGTCAATATAAGTTTCTTCTTGAAGATTGGTGTATTGCTTGTTAGCCTTTGATGGTGGTTGTTCCTTGCAGAGCTAATATGCTTTAGCTTTCCACCAAGCTCTCAAGAGTTACTTCCTTCTTCTTGGAGATTTACACTAGGATTTACTTGGGAGTAAATCCTCTTCTTGTTTTCTTTCTTCTATTCAATGAATAATGATTTATAGGAAAGCACACTTAATGGCTCTTGCTTCTTGAATCTGCAATGGAAGCTCATAAATAAGAGCCTTTGGTGGTTGGGAGGATTGAATACCTTTTCTTGATCTTTTTCTCTCTTAAGATCTCTTTGTCTATGTTAGAGAACTCATTTGGGGCTCTCTTATACTTATAGGGGACAAACATAGTTGTACTTGATTAGACATCATTTCCAACGGTCAAAAAATCACATCCTTCAAATCTTTTTTTTTTTCTTTTTTTTGAAATCTTGCGATATCGGATTGATCTGATTGCATCAGTTGGATCCAATCGGATCGATCCACTAAAAGTGGATTGATCTAATAATGTAGTCAATTTCAAAACTAAGCACCCAAGCATTGTCGAATCGATTTGATTGTTTAATTAGATGAATCTGATTTCAATTGGATTGATCCTTCAAGTGGCGGATTGATCTAGTAAGTTTGGATTGATCTGACACCCTTCAGATTGATCCGATTCCTCTATTTTTCTACCATTTTTCCTTAAAGTGATTCCCAATCACTATGGGATGTATACCTAATTGACCCTCACAAGGGTCTTTAGGTCTCATTAACCTATATCTAACTTCATGCTTATCCTTATATACCTTTCTTGAGCATGTAGAGGCTTGAGTCTTCAAGTCTAAGACTTTGACAATCTTGAGGAGCTTTCATCCATGTGGCTTCAAGTTCTTAGAAAATGTCTTCAATCTTGGGACACAAGGACTCTTATAGATTATAGACATAACTAATGTTGATGTATGTCAATCTCATGGACAAATGTGTAGTGGTATGTGTCTTGTAAGTGTCATTTGCTCTCACAAGTTTAAGGCTCGAAAACAAGGATGACTAAAGACTTAAAGAAGTGACCGGAGACTACCTCAGATTTGCCCCACCAATAAAGGTATAAAACATGCATTACATATTATTTTGAGACCTTAAAATGAATGTAGACATGGTGGTAAGTTTCTCATAAAACATACGGAACAAAAGCCCAAAGTCAAACCCCCTTGAGTGCTAAGACCAAAACCTTAAAAATTTGGGAGCCGCAATTGATTGCAAATCTCGCAATCGAACTCGGCATAATCGATTTCAACCTAGATTTGGGAGCAATTCTGAGACTCCTAAGAGCTATGCCTCATAGGCCACAACTGATTGCAGAATAGATCTATGCCTTAACTCCTAAACCCGCAATCGATTGGGGATCTCACAATCAATTCTGAGAGCCACAATCGATTGCGAGCCACAATCGATTAGGAATCTCCCAATCAATTGTGAGAGTATTTTTGGAAAAAAATAAAAACACGATTTTTAATGCGAGATTTTAAAAAATTTGAACTCCATTTTTTTAAATCTAAGGCTCTAAAGAGATGTCTGTTTTAAAAGATTTCAATCCAAAGGTTGTGGGTTCTCCTCACCTTTATAAAAAGGAACTTTTCCTATTAGGGTAAACAACTCTAACACTCCAAGCTACCTAGAGAGGGTTATAAAGTTTACTATATTGAATAGCTAACATCATACTCTATAATTACTCTCTCTTTCTCTCCTCTTAGATACCATTCTACTACTATTGGGGAGAACTTATGGTGAGTCTTTCCCAGGAAGAAACTCACATTTGGTTGAGCTTAAGAAGCACTAGAGCCAAGTATTTAGAGTTTGTGGGTAGCTAAGGCAAACTAGCTCAACAAAGAGCACCCCACTTTGAGCAACTAGTAACGTCAACCATTTTGTGGTAATAGTTCTAACCTTGCATTCATACTTACTATTATATTTGCTTTGCTTCTGGCAGAGACACTGAAAGCTTGACTATCTCCATCGAAGACGCTGGAAGTAGTACAAACTCGCCGCACTCGCAGAGACACCGACTATTGTTGTTTATCTTGCTTGTGAGCCGGTAGTTAGGTTTTTGTATATTGGCCTAGATTGTAATAGTACCTAAATGAAATATACCTAAGCTCGATGGTGAGCTTTAGAAGAGTGGACATAGGCCTTAGTATCGAACAACTATAAATCTCTTGTTATGGATTGAGTGTGTGATTTCTTGTATCTTTACTTTAATGCTTATTACTACTCTTGTATATTACTTGTTTGATAAAATACTTGAGTAGACACCTTGCAACACACATATACACTTGGGATAAATTAAAAATACTAAAATCAATTTAAAATCAATCCCAAGATTTGCAAAAAGGGGTGACCAAAAATTAGATATCCTATTCATCCCCCCCTAAGATAACTTTAGTGCAATTTCAATTGGTACCAGAGCCTAAATCACTCACATAGGGCTTAAGAACCTAAGTAAGGTCCTGGCAAAAATCCTAGATGGCTAAAAAAGATAGTGGTATGTCCATTAGCACTCCTCCATTCTTTAATGGAACTGATTATGGCTATTGAAAATCTTGAATGAAGATTTTTTTTATGCCTATGACTCGAGAGTTTGGAGTGTAATAGTCAATGACTATACACAGCCCTACAAACCAAGAAGTGAGTGGACCCCCACCAAGGCGGATGCTCACAAGTTCAATTTTAGGGCATAAAATGCCATAGCAATTGGCCTTGCCTCAGATGAGTTTAGGAGGAGAGTTCATCTAAAGACGGAAAAGAAGCATGGAAGCCTCTCTCCATTACCCATGAGGGTATAAATGTTGTTAAGATATCCGAGCTTGAAATGTACACCGCTTAACTTAAAGCTCTTAGGATGGAGGAGGATGACAAAATCTCATAATTTACTACCAAGTTGTTTAACTTGGTAAATGTAATGAAAAGTCTAGGTAAGGACATTTCCAAGTCTAAAGTGGTTTGAAAAGTACTTAGGTCTCTCCCAAAAAGGTTTAGGCCTAAAGTGACCACCATAGAAGAAAGTAAAAACCTAGAGACCATGAAACTAGAGGAGTTGATTGGCTCACTTCAAACTATTAAAGTAGACATTAAGGAACCTACCAAGAAGAAGGGTGTTACCCTTAAGGAAGAACCCTTCGAATCAAATGAAGTTTCAGATGATGACTTGGCCCTTGTGGCTAAGAGGTTCAAGAAGTTTTTTTTAGAGAAACACTAAGTATTACTCCAAGAACAAGCATATGAGAAAGTCCTACCTGGGCTACAGAAAGAAGAAGGACTTCTCTAAAGAGCACCCAATTTGTTATGAGTGTAAGGGGATATGACACATTGCCGAGGATTGTGGTAACAAGAAACACAAGTACAATCTAAGGGCAAAGCCGTGAATGTCACATGAGATGATGAATTCGAGACTTTGGAACATGAGTTCCAAAGTAGTGAAGAAGCTCCCTCATAAGAGATCAAAGCCTTCATGGCTTTCGATACTCCTATGAGTTCACTTTTGGAAATAAGTAACTCAAGTAGTGAGGATGAAGGAGAGTACGAAGAAGAGGAAGAGATTTATGATGCATAAGAAGCATTTGATGTTCTTTTTATGCAAAGTGTGGAGTTGGGGAAGAAGAAAAAATGACTCAATAGGAAAGTTATAGAGTTATCTAAAAAATTAAAATCCCTTGAGAACACTATCTCCACTCTTCAACAAGAGTTTTCATCAGAAAGTGACAAGGAGAAGGAACTTTTCAAAGAAAACTAGTTGCTCCTATGTGCCAAGGAAGAAATGAGCCTAAAGATAGTAGAATTAGAAAAGAAACTCAATGAAGCTAAACTATTTTTAGGCTTAGAAAAGGATAATAGGAAACATGAGAAGAGAAGACTTCTTAAGGATAATCAAAACTTGTCCAACAAGGTTTTTGAGCTTGAAGAAAACTAAAAAACATGGGAGAGGAAAGGAATGAGTCTCATAGTGATGACTCACTCATCCAAGAGTTGGAAGACTAAGTTAAGACTCTAAATGAGAAAAATAAATCTCTCAACTTGTCTTATGGTTAACTCACAATAAAATCCCTTGATTATCTTTAACAAATCAAATAGCTTGAAGAAGACAAGAAAAAAACATTTTAATGTTTGCCCAAGAAAATGGAAAGTTTAAGAAGATGCTTACCATGAGAAAAAAGTAGGGGGATATGACTGGACTAGGCTATAACTCTAAGGCCAATGCCTCTTCCTTAACTCAAGGACCCAAAATTGGCTTTGTTATACCTAGAGGATCCACTCAACCACCTCCACAACCTTACAAGAAGGGAAAGAAAAAGGTGGAGCCACAAAGACCTTATCAAAGGTCAAATAAGGTTGAGAAGAAAACATCTACCTCATTCTAGGGAAAAGCTCATACGAGTCAAGGTAGAGATTGTGAGAGGTCCATGCAACCCCAATCAAGATCTTATGCACAAGTGGTTGGGAGTAGATCTCAATCTAACAAAGCATCTCCCTTTAGAAGAGCTCAAGGGATGAGCAAGCCTTATTCCTATGCCAAGGAGGCATGAAACAAATTTCAAGATAACAAGGATTTCAAGGGAATGTCTCACTTCTAGGAAGACTAATGCCTAATCTAGTCAATATAAGAAACTTGGAAGAGCTAAACAACCCTTTTATGATGAACAATCTAAAAGGAAGACAATATAATCCTAAACACCTAAAAGGTCTCTATTCTATTACTACTATTGTGGCTTAGAAGGGCACATAAATGTGGATTATACAAAGAGGACAAATAATATAAAATCCCAAAGAATGCAATCTAGAAGAATGCAAAGTGGAAAGAATGTTAACAAAAGAAACTATTTTTAAAAGGTTAAAAATATAAATCTTTAAAGAAAGAGGGATTTAACCCAATAAAAGTTCCAAAAGGCAAATCTCTAAACCTTCTAAGGTTAATAGAGTATGGGTAAGAAAGGATGACTCAAAATGTTTGGTCATTCAGATCACACTAAGAGCTGAAAACTCACTAAGAACCGAAAACTGATGTGCAAAGATTGTCAAATAGGAAAATAAACTAGAGTCTCTCACAAGAAAACTACTCTAACAGAGACTTCTAAACCCCTAGATTTTCTTCATATGGACTTGGCCGATCCAACTAGAACAGAGAGTCTAGGTGGTAAGAGATACTTTATAGTGGTGGTTGATGATTTCTCTAGATATACATGGGTCGCATTTCTAAGAGAGAAATCCGAGGCTTTCAACTAATTCTTGAACATTTGTAAAATGATTTAAGTTAAAAAGTATTTAACCATCAAGAAAATTTAAAGCAACCATGGAAGAGAATTTGAGAATCATAAGTTCTCAAATTGATGTGAAGAATTATGAGTAAAACATGAATTTTCAGCCCCTAAAACCCCTTAACAAAATGAAGTGGCTGAAAAGAACAACAAAACTCTTCTCAACATTGTGACTTCAATGATTACAAGCAAGATAATAGCCAAGAAGTTTTTGGCTAAGGCAATTAGCACCGAGTGCTATCTCTCTAACCGTGTCTATCTTAAATTGGGAACGTCCAAAACAGCCTATGAATTATGGAGTAGGAAAAAATCAATTGTGAAATACTTTAAAGTATTTGATAGTACTTGTTATGTTCTTCAAGATAAAGAACATTTAGGCAAGTTTGATGGAAAGAGCGATGAGGAAATGCTCTTAGGATCCTCTACTACTAGCAGAGCCTACCATGTCTACAATATTAGGACTCGCACCATGGAAGAATCAATTAATGTAGCAGTAGATGACTTTGAGGTAACTCATGAGTAAGAAAACTTGTCAATTGTGTTGTCTGATATGAGAACAAGAGCTCATCTCACTTGAAAATTGAGAAATCTCAAGAGGACCAAGAAGAACACTCATCTGAATCTAGTTCCGAGGATGATGTTGAAGAAATTAAACCTTGATCCAAGGATAAGAGGTTCACCAAGGGGTTGTCATGAGGTGACATTATTAGTGACCCCAACATTAGAGTAAAGACTAGGAGAAAAATTGAAGACATCATAAGTCACGTTTGCTTTACATCTAAAATAGAGAAAAACGTGTCAAGGAGGCTTTAAATGATCCGAATTGAATCTTGGCTATATAAGAACAAAATCAATTCCAAATGAATGATATATGGTTTCT
>JAOXJP010234730.1:0-10116 GCA_025762735.1 Platanus orientalis
TGATCAGCGTTAGAGACAACAACCGTAAATGAAAGATTAAAAAGACAAAGAAAGAGAAGCATTATAACTTGCACCGCTAGAGATCGGTTGTATCAGACCGGGATATCAGCTTAGCACTGGCAAGACGAAGTCGACGTGTTCTCCTTCACATTTTTCCCAAACAATCATCACGAACCTAAGTTCATAACAATATATATATATATATATATATATATAAAGAAACCAAAAAACCAACAGAGTCAGATCCAAATCACAAAATCGAAACAAGAATAGTTGATTCAACACGATCTTCCTTGCATCCCGCTCATGGTATTAAGTTCAGAAGCAACGAGGTATACATCGATCATCTCCTCGTTGTCAAATTGAAAACCCTCCATGGTGGACGAAAGACGGCATCGATCTCGCCGGCGAGAGGAGGGACAAAAGAGGGGCAACGCAGGTTAGGGTTTGCTTCTCCGGCGAGGAAAAACGGGAAATCGTAACTCTGGGCCAGTTGGATTTGATATCTAATAAAATATTATTAAACACTAACGGACCTCCGTTACAACCATTTTCATCCGTCTATGCCCTTAAGAAAACGCGTGGACAGGTGTGATAATAACATTGGCGGCTTAGCTCGGCTCACTCTCAGCTCGTCGCAGGTGATATCCCCCCTTCAATTATGAGGTGGGGAAGGTGTTAGACACCCCACCTCACTCGCTTTCGCGGTTCCTACTTTAAACCCGTTAAAGTCTAATTGTCAACTTTGTTTATTTCTTATTCATCTTATTTGTTGTTTTTTATTCATTTTATTGAGATTAAGCAGAGAACCTACATGCCATTTTTGCCCAAATTTCGGTAGCATATTGACTGTAATATGGACCCCTGGGGATGAATAGTGATCCCCATGTCACTTTTTTTAATAAAAACACTCTAAATATATGTCATACATCCACAACATCATCATTGTCCACCTGACAGCTCCGTATTCATCATCATCAATATCATAACACATCTATCATGAGATTAAATCTAAATAAACTAAAGTAAACCACCAAGTTTAATAAAATATGCAAAACTTAAAAAATAAAAGAATCAAAGTAAGTTATGTACAAAGCATCTAATATACCCACCTAAGCTACTGTGTGGATCAAGCTACTAAAATAGGCCGATTACCTGTTATGTCCAGTTTAAAACCAACTTGGCTACACCACCTTACAGCCAAAGCCTTAGGGATCTCCTGCATAGAAATGATTTGCTCATGAATAAATTATTTACTTTCAAGTTACTAAAAGAATTAAAATGAATGTGTAAGAAGGTAAATGTTAGATATGTACCTCGAGCTGCTATTATCCATAACCAAAAGATCACAAGAGGGTTGGTATGCATGCAATTGCCATAATTACTAGAAACTGACATATGTGGGACAAGTTAAGCTTCACTAATTATGATAATGATAAAAGTAACATAAATGAGTATACAACTACTCGTGAAGAGTATACAAAATATTATACATAATGACAAAATAAGTTATTTGCATGGATGAAAATCGTGGTGACAATGATAGGGGTTCCTCTTACTGTTCCTAAAAATAAATCCTAAGTATCCAATTCATTTATCAAAATATATATAATTTTGAAATGAAAACAATAAAGGCCTATGGAAAACAATCAATGGAGGCTCAAATAATAAGTTGGATGCAATAAGGTAATGACTTCGTATGAATATAAAGACCCATTTTTCCTTATCAAATAAAATTAATTAAAAAAAATCAACACTTGTGATATGGAAATATTTTGTAGAAGGCATCTAGTGTTATCAAGTTGAGAGACCAAATGTAATAACAATCATGAAGCAAAGACTATCAAACAAATCAAAGCAATGAATCAAGAACTAGAAAATTGTTTTGTGTGGGCAGCAAGCCAATTAGCTAAGCTTTGGTAAAATAAATAAATGCAATAGTAATAATGATGAACAAATAATAGAGCATTTAAAGGTGTAGAGCATGTGGGCAGCTACAATTATTAATTGTCCATATTCAATCAAAATTTCGTCACCTGTTTGGCTGAAAAAAAAAAGAATAATAAATGTCAATTAGGCTGCACTTGTATCTCTAAATCTCCCCCACAATCATACCATGAAATAAATTTAAACATTAGGCATAAAGCACTTAGCACAAACACCTAGCAAATCCCAAATTGTATGAACAATTGAGCTAAGATTGGTTTCGTCTGACTCCCATTCTTCAACAAAAGAAAATCTCAAACAAGATTCTTGGATGGAGTAACTATAGTCGCATTATCCCTTGACAAATGTGAATTTTGAAGTGACGGAGATACACTACTAAACAACAAAATCCATTAAAGAGAATTGAAACTGTCAAAGAGTTTAGTATTTTAAAATGGACCTTAACATGAATCACTCATTTATGAGTACATTTATGGATAGCAGGTTTAGGTCCTCAGCCGATAACTTCAACAAGGATCAACCTCAAACCTCTTTGAACAGCATGATCACCATCATTTTCAAATAAACCAGGCACATCTGTACTCATCCAACTACAACATTGTTCCCAATAAAAATACAATTGCACAAGCCCAAATAACAGAAGATTATAAAAGAAAACCTTTACTACCCCCACTCATGTATAATAACAATAAACTCAGAGAAGAAAAAGTCTATAAGGAATTTGAGACTAATAAAGAATGATGATCTTTGATTTATATAATCGTAGTAATCTATAATCCAATCAAAGAAATGTATAATAGAAGATACTCTACCACAAAGAAACAAAGTTCTATATGTCTAAGAATTTTATAAGTAAACCAATCTTAAGCAAAATATTTACATGATACCCGTAATGTTGCCAAGATTATATGAAGAGATTTACGTGAAAACTTCAAACATATCAAAGCTAAATGGGATAGATCAGAACAAAACATCATTAATTAAATACAATGGGAGGTCATAATTTAGAAATCTCAATTCCAAAAAATAATAATAATAATAATAAAAATAAACAAATAATTATCTTAATACATAAGAACTAATAGACCAGAATTTAATGAAAGCATCTAATAGTCCAACCTTCACTTTTAATTCATATTTAATATCTTCAAATGCTGATATACATCTCTTATCAAACAGAAAAAAATAAAAAATAAAAAAAATATTGACATACATCAAGATAACTATCAAAGAATAACAACATGATCAGGGGAACAAAATATTGAAATATATATATATATATATATATGTATATATAGATAAAAATAAAATCATTTAACATGGAAAAGAACATAAAGATTAGACATCAAAATCATACAAAAATAACAAACTCACTACAAACATAGTTAAAACAACATTAATAATATCTAGAAATATATTAAAAAAAGTTTTGATGATACCTCAACTGTAGGGGAGAGACAAATATCTACCCAGTGTAGCACACGCTTTATAAAGGGCTTCTTCTAGTATCTTCAGCAATTGGAACAGGGTCTAGAGCAGTTTGTCCGATTTGTGCAGATAACCAACAAAATAAGGTTTCAACGGTATTAGAGAGATGTTCCAAAAAGGGGGATTTGTTCTAAAGGGTTTCCATGATAAATGGGAATGGTCTCCTAGGGATTTTTTGGGGGGTTTTCACCGTGGCTTTTTCCTCTCCTTCTTAGTTGTGGAGGGGTTTTTTTTTATAGAGTTTAGGGGTGGGGAGTTGGTGAAAGGAGAGATGGAGATGAGAGATGGGCTTCTGCAGGTTATGGGTGAGATGTAACCATCGCAGGAGTGGGAGAGCAGGATGGAGGCAGGTGATGGGGGTTGCATGTGATGTGAGAGAGAGGGAGAGAGTCAAGGGGGCGTGAGGGAGCAGGGCACGGGTGAAGAGGTGAGGGGAGGGGTGTCGACAGAGAGGCGAGAGATGGGGGTTCAAAGAGAGGCGTGAGGCGTGGGGCATGCAAAGGAGAGAGAGAGAGGGCACAGTAGGGAGAGAGAGAGAGAGAGAGAGAGAGAGAGAGAGAGACTGAGAGAGAGAGAATCGGGGCTAGAGAGGGAGGCGGGAGGGTGCCGGCGACCAGAGAGAGGGGGGCAAGAGAGGGTTTGAGAGAAGAGAGAGAAGAGAGGAGAGGGGGAGGGTTTCCCCTCTCCTGTGTCGTCGACCAACAGGATGGGAGAAAGGCGGGGAGAGAGAGATCCGGTGGGGGAGGAAGGAGAAAGAGAAGAGAGAGGGGGAAGAAGGGGGAAATTGGGGAGAGGGTTTTCCCTCCCCATGCGCAGTGGCTAGGGCCAAGAAGAAAAATGGAAAAAGAAAAGGAAAAGAAAAAAAAAAGAAGAGAGAAAAAAGAAAAGGAAAAGAAAAGAAAGAAGGAAGGAAAGAAGAAAAAAAGTGAAAAGAAAAATAAATAAATAGAAATAATAAATGAAAATAAATAATAAAAAAACCAAAAACAAAGGGTCCCTCTGTGTCCCCATATGCAAAAGGTGAGGTGTCGGGTTAAAATTGTAAAAAAAAATTTAAATGGAAATAGGTACCCATTTATGAGCTTAAAACAAAAATGAAAAAATAAAATAAAATAAAATAAAATAAAGTGTTTTACTCCTTATTTAAAAGCGCACTAAAAAAAAAATAATTGCATGTCAACTTGTGGTGTGGGGACATGAAGGAACATACTATTTTGAGTGCATTAATTATTAAATAAAATATTAATAATAAAGTAAAATGACTAGATAAGTAAATAATACATAAAAAAACATTTGATAATAAAATAATATTTTGAAAAAATAAAATATTATATTTTTTTACAAAAAATAATAATGAATAAATTGACGAAATAAAGAGGATGATGGGGACAGGGGTTGGTTTTAATTGATTGAAATTGGCTAATTTACGGAAATATAAAATAAGAAAGAAAATTAGGAATTGCTCTGCCCGTCTACTGACCCGAAAAGAAGCACCAGAACTGGGATTCACGCCAAAATTAGGTGCTTACAGCACCACAAAGGAATCCTAATTCATGTTTCTTATACCATATTCCACTCACAACCTTGTGTGACCAAACATGCTTTATACTTTCATGGAATGAACCCATTTTCCACCAATAATAAGTGCACATATGGTCAAGTAACAAGAGGAATGCACTTACAAAAAAATTGGAGAGCCATACAAGCCATCTATACATAAGAGTTATTCCACCACTTGCGTTAATGAGTTCATTGCCTCACACGTTTCTAGATGACTGAAGGGTGAAGGATATTATATCTTATTGGTTTTGAATAGAACAAGAAGATGGTAGCTTACTTGATTGTGATGAAGATGTGGCCAAAAAGAAAAATACAACATATAAGTGCAAATGATAAAAGAGCTTCATTGATCAGTTTCTAGTAGACAAAGTTGATCCACAAATATCTAACATAGATAATCACAATATGATCGATGTTAGGTTAAGTGACATAGTGCCATTAAATAGAAATAGATGATTCAACAATCTAATTCAACCAAGGGATGTAGATCAAAATCTCAACCTTGAATATGTGGTAAGAAAACATAAATAACTGATTTTATCTGTTATGAAAAGAAAGGTAATTTTTGAACCTCTTTCATGCACATGTCATGTTGAGGTACTACTGTCAAAAAAGAACCGCAAAATCCAATAAAAATTAATTTAATCAATTAGAAAAAGTTCATTAACTATTTTCTAAAACAAGGAAAGAAATCATTGGCTTATGAAATAATCTATCGAGCCATGGAAAAGATTCAATGAAACACAAACAAATCCACCATATGTTTTACATTAAACAAGGCATGAAGTGACTCCTAATATAGCGATAAAATCAAGATATGTAAAACAGAGCAACTTACATGTTCCCATTATTATAATATTATGTGGTGATTGATCTCAATGCAAACGATTATCCCCAAGGTTCGATAGTTGAAGAAGCAATGATTTCACCTTGATATAGATGATGGTCCTCCTTTAACATCTTCAAGCTAGCCATAATAGAATAGATAGGTGACACAACCAATTGCAATTTGTTCTTACTTATTGATAGAGATTTAGATCAACCTTAGCTTAATCCTTTACATACACCCTTTAGTGAAAGGATGATTGTAGGGATGCTAGGTCACCTCCACAGAGACAATTCAAGAGAATTTTTTGCAAAACATCACAACCATTCAATCTAAAAGGATGATGGTCTTAAATATCCGTTCATAATTGGGTGATTTTTACTAAAAATAATCACTAAGATTGTCTAAGATGAGGAATGCGTTGTTGAAGAGTAACTTGTTTTGATTTCATGGAAATTAATAATTGGCAATAGTGTTCTAATATGTTGGGATGAAAGAATGGGTTCAAATAAGGTTTGGAATTTTAGGTAAAACAATTTATTTGAAAATTAATGGGAGGATTGAATCCTTGTTTCTCTAGTAATACAAAGTCATAATTGTAATGCAAATTTCCTCAAATGATTTCTTTTTTTGCCTTTATTTATTTACTTTTGGGACTCTCATGGTTTAATTGTTCTTAGTTTTTTTGAACACACATTATGTCTAAATACAAACAAGATGGAAATTTCAACCTCTTATTTGTGTCTACATCACCTCATTAAGATTTTGATAATTTCTTTAAATTGTATAATTATCAAAATTAAAATAAGCATTATCACATTTATTTTATATATATTTATACTAAATTATGTATTTTTTCTTGTAGGAACTTAAGAAAAGCTCAATTGAAGTTTGAAGCCCATTAGCCAAACCTACCAATGGAGACAATGTCAAAGGATGATGAAGATCAACACCAATCAATTCAATCAAGTGAAGATGAAGCATCCAAGGGAATTCAAGGGTCAAGATTGATAGAGAATGATGATTAGACAATTGACCAACTCACTCATGGGCCAAACAAGTCAAAAATGTGTGGGGCCTGGTTGCAAAATATTTTCACTTCATGCCTATTTTGGAAAAATTGCTAGAAAATGAGGTTTTGAGTCATGCTCAGTATTTTAGCCATAACTTTTGACTAAAAATTCATCTTAAGGCAAGGTCAGTGGGGTTGGAAAGAAGATTCAATTCTCCACAAATTTTCAATTCATGATTCTTTTCTAGTTTTAACGATTTCAGGGTCAAAAATAGAAGACAAGGTCAAGAAAATTTGGAAGGACAAGAATGCTGAAATTTGGAGATCCTTTGGCCTCTTTCACTTTTCCTCTATAAAAAGGGTGTGCTTATGCATGAATTTATCACTTCTTATCTTCTCTTCTCTTCTTAATTTTTAGGGTTTTATTATTTTATTTCCATGACTTGTATTGAGAAGATGACAGGCTAAAGGCTAGACTAAGGTTAGAGGTGAGATTTAGTCATTTGTAATTTTATTTTTGATTTTAATGTAATATTTGTTCTTTTAGATGTTTTATTTTTTTTATTAAATGTTAAAGTCTATAAACTCTCTTTGATTTATCGTTAACTCTGGGTATGGTTAATGCTTAGAAAGTCCTTGTGACTGGTTAACAAATTACAGAATTGTTCTAAATGTTTATTCTGCAATTATTTTGTATGTTTTAATAGTGTGATCTTCCAGTTAGGTAGAATCTTTATTCGATTTTAACAGTGATAATTTGATCCAAAATAAGTTATAAGTTATTAAATAGATCCTTGAAGCTTTAGGTCTATTTAATATAGTTTTCCTATTTTTACATTATTGTTGTTCCATATTACGGTGTGGAAACCTAAATCAGATCCTTTTTTCTTTCTTCTTTTTTTTCTCATTTGTAATCTTTGTTTTTGTTTCATAAGTTAATATTTGTAGATTTGATATTGTGATGTACTACAAAACATGTATGTTGATGCAAATGCATCATTTGTCAAATCCATGGGCAAAGGTGTGGAGAAAGCTCCAACAAGTCAAGCCTTGAAGACCAAAACTCAAGCCGGACTACAACTTCCAAGAAGGTAAAGGCATGCATGTAGCTTCATTAGGATCATGTAGTATGACCCTAGGCATGTCCACACACATGTTTGAATGCCCCAAATTGATCCGAAGTGGACATAGAACTTCCCAAGATGGAGATAGCAGTGAAATTTCATAATTCACTGTGTGGGACCGATCACAAACCCCATGATCGATCACAATGCAGAACACAGGACCCGTGACCTATCACAAAGCCCATGATTGATCACACTGAAAGTTTTTGACCTCTTGAAGACTAGGCTCCTTCTCTGTGACTGATCACAACTTGGGTCCTAACAGCCTCGTGATTGATCACAAAGCCCATGATCGATCATTCTATGGTTATGACTTAAAGTGGGGCCTACACCACTCGATACCTCCCAACATGTTTCGAGGCATTTAAGAAAATGGCCCCATGACCGATCACGGATCTGGGTTTTGGTAATCCGTCATTTTTCTCTATTTTCAATGGATGGCCAGTTTTCTTTGCCCATTTGGAAAGATTCTCATCCTAGGATTGCAAGCCTTTTTCCATCCTCTATAAAAGGCAATGTTTCCTATTAGGGCAAGATAATCTTCAAGTAGTCAAGGGAGTGTTATTTGCTTTGCTAAAAGAGCCTCTAAGGGTGAGAAACCCTATTCCTCCATTGCTTGAGTTACAAGCTTGAAAGTTCATCAAGAAAATCTTTCTTGGCTCCCTCTTAGCTAATACTAGCTTATATCTTCTTGATAGGTATGGTTTGGGTTATCCCTTGGGGAAACCCTCTTTGTGGTTGGCCTATCTTGAGAAGCTCTAGTGCCATAGCTTGAAGAAGTGGGTGTATAAGGTAAACCAGCTCAACAAGGAGCACTCCCACATGTGATAAGAATAACAACATCAACCAACTTAGTGGTAATATTTGTTATTCATTTTGCATTCATTTGCATATCCATTTAGCATCCTTTTGACTTGTTTCCACCGGAGACACCGAAAGCTCTACAACCTCTGTCGGAGACATCGGAGGTAGTGCATACTCATCGAAGACACCAAGTGTTGTTGAGTAGCTTGCTTGTGAGGTTTTGTATGTTGACCTAAGTTGTATGTGACAATCTAAATGAAATATGCCTAAGCTCATAGTGAGCTTTAGAAAAGTGGACGTAGGCCTTAGTGTTGAACCACTATAAATCTTGTGTTGTGGATTAAGTGTGTGATTGCTTGTCTCTTTTACTTGTGCTCATATTTTTTATTGCTTGCTACATATTTGTTTAAATGATAGAGTAGCACTTTGATGCATATACACACCCAAGAAGATTAAAATCAATCCCAACTTTTCCAAGAATAGGTAAAATAAATTTAATATCTTATTCACCCCCCCTCTAGGATAACATTAGAGAAATTTCAGTTGGTATCAAAGCTTAGGTTACTCATCAAGGGCTTTACAACGTGAGTAAGATCTTAGCAAAAATCCTAGATCGCTAGAGAAGATAGTGGCATGTCCATTAGCACCCCTCCATTTTTCAATGGAACAGACTATGATTATTGAAAATCTTGGATGAAGATATTCCTAAATGCTTATGACCCTAGGGTGTGGAGCATGATTGTTGATGGCTATACACAGCCCAACAAGTCTAAGAGTGATTGGACTCTCACCGAGTTGGATGCTCACAAGTTCAACTTTAGAGCATTGAATGCCATAGCTAGAAGGTTGGCACCAAATGAGTTTAGGGGGATAGCTCATCTCAAGACGACAAAAGAAGAGTGAAAGCTTCTCTCGGTTACCCATGAGGGTACAAGTGCCTTAAAAATGTCTAAGTTTCAAATGTACACTACACAACTTGAAATGTTAAGGATGGAAGATGATGAAGAGATCTTTCAATTTAATGTTAAGTTATCAAACTTGGTGAATATCATGAGAAGTCTAGGTGAGGACATTCCCAAATCCAAAGTGGTGAAAAAAGTGCTTAGGATACTACCCATAAGGTTTACGCCTAAGGTCACTGCTACAGAGGAGAGAAAAGATCAAGAAGTCATGAAGTTGGAGGAGTTGATTGGCTCGCTTCAAACATATGAAGCAGCCATTAAGGAACTTACCAAGAAGAAGGGCATTGCTCTTAAGGTAGAAGAGCCCTCCAAATCGAATGAGGATTCGGATAATGACTTGGCCCTTGTTGCCAAAAGGTTCAAGAAGTTCTTTAGGAGAAATACCAAAGATTA
>JAOXJP010234731.1:0-10116 GCA_025762735.1 Platanus orientalis
ATATATATATATATATATATATATACCTCATGATTTGTCTAGCAGCTAACTCCCACAATTAATCTAGCATATTATCCATGTGGTCTCGACTATGCATCATCCTTGCAATTCACTTGAGGCTTGGTTTGCATAATCGCTCAAGTATAGACCACATGGCCTCGAGGAAGAAGATTTTGACTGTATGTCTGGTACCCATACTATAGACCTAAGCCCCGGTACAATTGTCGATATGAGTCATATTGATCCAAATATGACGTCCAAAGTTCGTATTTGTGGGCATCGCGGAAAGACTAGATGGTCCCCTGTCTATTTCTTGGGATGTCTCAGGCCTAGGCCAAGGTGGCCAGGCTACTTTTGGAGTCGTCACCAACTTTGATATTTATAAATGAGTTAGGCATCTGCCTCCTTCCTTGGAGAAAAGAAGTGTGGGCCTTGAGGCCCGATCTAGACCCTTAGGCCTAGAATGACTCTCGAAATTGGTCTGGTTCTTCAGAGAATTGGATAAGTTGTTTGTTGTAATTGGGAAAGGTGTTAGGCACCTTATTACACACATTTTTAGGGTGGATTCTCTAACCTAACAATTCATGTCTACCATAAGTTATAGTGTTGTGTGTTTATTAGTTTTAAAATTACTAGTCTGAACCACCCCATGGTGTGATCACTGTAGTTGCACTTGAGACATAGTCTCAAGTTACCTACATACCCAAGTTTGTGTGATTCGAGTTCCGAAGGTTTTATCGGGATTAAACTGCATGCAGTTCTGGGGGTTTATTGTGTGTGCAAGTCTTGGTAGTTAAATATGTTTCATTGTGAGAGTGATCTAGGTTAAGTTCATTTATATACAAAGTATTTTTCGTTGTTGCAACTTGTAATCAAGGTTAGTGAAATAGGGATCAGGATTATGTCATACCAATGTGAGTGTGTTTTAAGGACATGACTGGGCTATGACCAAGTCCTAGGGTCTTTGGGTTGTGAACTATAGCAACATGACCCTAGGATAAGGTGAAGACCGTAAAAGGTCAGGAATGGTTAAAAGGAAGTAATTGGGTAGAGTTACACAGCCTGACCGCACTAACGTGACAGCCACGACACCAGAGTTGTCTCCCAGGTAAAATTCAGGTACCGAATTCACTTGGAACTTACAAATAAGGTTAGGGTTGATTTCATAATTGGAAGATGTACTTATAGTGGTGGGTCCTCTGGGCCATGTACATGCATACAAACATACATATACACATGTAAAACTTAGAAAAGAAACTTAATAGAGAAGCATGCAATGATATAAGATGGAAAAAAGTCCTAAACGTGCCATAAAAAGATTGATAAACAAGAATTGAATAATAAAGCTAAGCTGAAAATCAAAACGTCTGAAATTGACTTCAATGCCTAAATTTTAACATGTAAATTTCAAGCGTTAGTTCTGGACAACCCACACTCAAATGGTCATATCTCTCTCTTCAAAACTCAGAATTGAGTGTAGTTGGTCTCTTTGGAAAGCTGAGAGAATCTTTCCAATGATATATAGTGATCAGGGGTTGGGTCCCATGACTAAAAGTGAAAAACACCTGAATTTAATGCTTAATGCTTGAATTTTAATGGGATAAAATTCAAGCATCAATTTTGGACAACCCGCACTTAAATGCCCTATCTCTCTCCACAAAACTCATAATTTAGTGTGGTTTGTCTCTTTTGAAAGCTGAGAGATATAATATGCAAGGGTTAGGTCCCACGCTTGAAAGTGAAAAATACTTGAAGTTAATTTCTAAAGCTTGAATTTTAACAGGATAAAATTCAAGTGTTAGTTTTGGACAGCCTGCACTCAAATGATCATATCTCTTTTCACAAAACTCATAATTGAGTGTGGGTGGTCTCTTTGAAAATCTAAGAGAGAGAACTTTCCAATGATATATAATGATCAGGGTTTGAGTCCCACGCATGAAAGATCAAAACACCTGAATTTACTACTCAATGCCTGAATTTTAACAGGGATAAAAATTCAAGTGTTTTTGGATTCCAACAACCTCTTCCCTTTCTCATTTGGACTCCCTATTGTTGTCTATTAGCCTTGAAATTTTATAGAGAGGTGGGTAAGACACCTAAGAACATCTCCTAAAAATTCTAGGTCAAAACAATCAATGTAGGCCCTACTTTCGGATTTTATAAACATTGGGTCTAAGTGGAAAACCAGTGAAGTCTCTAGGTTGTAGACCCTATTTTGGGAGTTAAACTAATTAGGGCTCAAATTTGACATGTATACTCTTAAATCATATATGAACATACTTTAAAAAATTCAAAAGCAAATTATATGTATAGAAAAAGTTATTCAAACAAGGTATTGAAAATAAAGATAGAAATGAAAAGACAGAAAAGTAATTCAAAGATAAATCTTGTAAAATTGTAAAAACTGAACAAAACGCAACATAAAAATTAAAGTAAGCTGGTAAATCAGTTATCTAATAAATAAAAAATGAATCATACAAAAATTGTAAATACAGAAGAAATAGCAATTCGAGTACCCCATTTGTCTTTGTCTGTGAAGTGTGGAAACACCACAAAATAGTAGGCAAGTTGAGGCCACTTCAAGGATCAAACGGGACTCAATTCTTGTGAAATTTGGTGGGTGAGTAGGTTACTATGTCAGTGACCTACCATAGAAATTTGAGCTCATAAATCTCTATATTTAGGGAATTATGGCCTCTGTACTACAGGTTGGCCAGAAAAACAACAAATGGGAGACAAACTATCTCCCCTGTATCCCACTATTAATGGGGCTTTAATGGGTTTGAATGAGTTCATTCATAGCAGTCTAATAGTGTCTAAACAACTACCTAGGATCTGAAAATAAAGGGGGGATAGGTTAGGACACCAATCTTCCCATGATTTGGAAGAGTCCTTCCTCTCCTTCTCTTTCTGTCTTCCTTTCTCTTTTTTCCCTTTATTTCCTCTCTTTTTTGTTTTTCTTTTCTCTTCTTTTTCTGATAGAAAATGGATTGGACTCCCCTCTTGCACGAAATTGGATGTGTTTATAGGGTTTAGGAAGTGCAGGGAGCAAGTGAGGAGATCCAACCCATGGGTGCAACCAATGATTGAGATTAAAAGGTGTGGTGAACAAGTATGGCAATTAAGGGTTAAGATGGGTGTTTGAGAAGTGTGGGGATCAAGAAAACAAATCCAAACCCTTGATGCAACTAATGATTAAGATTAAATAGTGTGGTGAACAAGTAAAGAAATCAAAGGTGGAGATGCATTTGGTTTTCTTCATATGGATTAAATCCATGTAACATGATATGGGCTAATGGGAGGCTGTCATGTGGCAAGTGAAATGTGTGTAGGAAAATGAAGAGGTGTAGAGGCTTCTCAGCCACACACATGGGGGCTAAGGTGGCCACCCCTCATTGGTCTAAAATTTGGTCCATGGGATCGGTGTCATGTGGCAAAGGGGGTGAGATGAAGGGTTGTGGTGATGAGGTAATTTTCAAGTGCTAGGATTAAGTTTAGGGGATCCAGGGTGGATGAAGGGTTAGGCTTTAGATCAAAAGATCATGTCCATTCATCAAAATGAGGTTTGAGATGATGCCACATCATAGACCCTAGCTCAAACCCACTTTTAGGATATTTTGGGGAACATTTATGAGAGCATTAAATGAGGGGAGAGAAAATATCTCCTCTAATTAATGTTCTAAGATATTTTGGCTAGTGGAATGACCCCATACTTGTTTGGGTTTACTTTATAAGCTCCCAGGATTGGAAAGTCTTGAATTGTTTATGCTGTTTGGATATCTCGAATGCTCCAGTTACAATATCGCTATTAGAATCAAATTCAAATGAGTATAGGGAGGTCAAAACTAAGTCTGAAATGTCTCAAACTCATATAGTAGGGGTAAAATGGTAAAATTAAATCTCAAAGTCTTAATACAAAAGGTAACTCTTAGATTTTATGAGACACAGGTTCAAACTATTTGCGAAACCGATACTTGAGTCAAAATCTGCATTCTAAACCCTATTTTGTCTAAAGCCAAAACCTTAGTGGAATTAAAACTGGTTTTTGCTGAGTCCTAGGTGGAAAATTAATAGGTCACAAAATATTATAGATTCTAGAATCTTGAGAACATAGGATCTGACAGACCAACAATCAGATTCCCAAGGAATTTTTGGGAGGCTTCCGAAGAAAGGTCACCTAGTAGAAGAACATAGTCCAAATTTATGAGAAAATAATTAATTGGGTTATGTTGTGTCTGTAACTGATCTAACATATTAGAAGGTCTTTCGCAAATATGAAAAAACTTAATAAAATGGCCTGACTTTGAAGGATAAAGAAACTTTTGAGAATTCACCGAGTGTTGAATACAGACAAGAGTATCTTAGACTTGATTGAGAGATGATGGGGTGATTAGGGCATATTGAGCCTCTTGATAACTTGGTCTAAGGTGAAGATCTTTTGAAGGTCTTGGGGTTATTGTCAAAATATGGCCACTAACTAACTAAGTTTCTGATTTCTGGTGAATTTTTTGGGGTCTATTGAAGGTTCATTACCTATTGCAAATGATTAAGTTTGATTTAGAGAAATTGAGAAATTTGGAGTAGAATATGTCTGTTAATGTCTTAGATTAAGAGCTAGTTTTGAAACCTTGGTGAAAACTAAGAGATGACCACTAACTGCTTTGAATTTGGTTGTCCGAAGAATTTTTGGGGGCTTACCATAGGTCAAATACAATCAAAACTGTCTTTGTATGACTCAATGAAGTTTTGAGATTTTAAGGTAGGTTGAGATCTCAGATGATTTGGATTAGGAGACAATCTTTTGAAGATATGATAAGATTTGAACAACAACCATTAATTTTTCTGCATTCGGGCATCGGGAGAACCTTTGAAGGTTTACCGAGTGCCTAATATAGACCAAAATATCCTAATGTTTGAAGGTATTTGAGATATTAAGGGTTGCTCAGATTTATCAAAGCTCTGTTTTATTGGACAATTTTTTGAAGATAATTATGATTATAGGTTGTAAGATCTAATTTAGGGTCATTTGGGTGACGAGAAAATCTCTGGGGATTCATTAAGGGCCCAATTTTGGGGAAAATGAGATTTTAAGAATATAAGGGTAAAATGATAATTTCTCAATCTGTGATGCTTTAATGTGAGAAGACTTATGAAGGGTGGAACATTTTGAAGAAAATGAGATTGATAGACTAAAATTTGGACAATCGTAGTCTTATTGGTGCTTTTTAGGGAAATTAGGGTTTAGCTCGACTAATCCTTGAGTAGGGTTTTGTATATAGTTCGACATTGAACTTCGTAATCGGAGTATCCATTGGGGATGTCTAACTGCCTAGAGTCCAAGTTTGATCTTGGTAACTAGGGTATAGGGAATGCCAATACTTTGGCCTTTTTTTCCTAAACTAGGGTAGCCTAGAGTCTGATTATATCCTTTGTTGTGATGAACTCATTTGATATCATTAATTAACCCAACTCAAAATTTGAGTGCTAACAGTATCCGTTTGGTATGTGATGGTTGCATAAATGGTTTGAATTCTACGGAACTCGATACTCTTACTGAAAGTATCCAACACCATCATGACCATTACAACCCCTTAAAGAAATACCTATGAATTTTTTAGTACACAAGTATGTCTCAAGTTTCATCGGGTGTTGTAGGCCTATGGTTTGATTGATCTAGATTTGACCTTGAGGAGCTTGCCCCCCATGATTGACCAATTCCTGATGAGTCTCCTCATGTTGGTTGTCTATAGGAATCTTAACTTCCATGTTGACTATCAAAACAATCCATTGTCTGATCTTGCCCCTCGAATCCCTTCAAGGTATTGGGCGTGGGGCCAAAGTTTCCTTGATCGAAGCATCCTATGGTCCTGTGTTTTGGTCCTCTTTTGAATAATAGTTCCTCGAGTATCGATAGGAAGGCTGTAATAAACATCCTAGCTAGCCTATTTGGTATAGTCTAAAAATCTTTGTCAATCTCATATACTATGTCGTTGAGTTTGACGTCAGGTTTTTGAGACGTCCCATACCAGGTCTCTTCATGAGTGGGAGCCTTACTACCCTTAGGGGTGTCAAAATTTCTTCCCCTTCGAGCTCGGCTTTCATTGTGGTCGTCAATCCATGTATTGGTGGTTTTTTCACCTTGACCTAAGTTCAGGTAAACCATGTAGTCATAGTATGTTCGGTCCATGCCTCACTCAAGAGGACTTCTACAAGCTTCGAGGGGGAGAAATGAGGAACAAATGCAACTTCTATAGATATGAAAATTGGCAACACAATGTAGATATTTTACCAAATTTGAAGGATTTATGACTCTTATCTAAAGTGTCATCCCCAATAATGAGCAAGTCAAAGACAAGAACAAGGAATGAATCATATATTCAATCCTTAGGAATAAGCTATAGACTAACTTGTGCTACTCCTACTCTTAAGATAAATCAAATTTGGTGATGATGTTAAAGATCAATTCTTCTTTGGCTCCTCACCTATTTATACCAGGTCGGTTAGTTATACCATCCTTCTTTCCGCATATTGTAGAGTGGTTATTCCCATTTTCCTTGCTTACATTTCCAACTAATATTTCTGTTCTTCATCGTGGTTTTGAATGTCGATTATAGAAGTGCATTGTGCCCTTGTAGGCAATGATCCATGTTCACTCGCGAGGTGCATCTTGCACCTATAAGCAACAACCTATGTCCATTATATGTTAACGATTAGGACATGTGGCATATCCTAGAAGGATCAACTTCCTTTGTGTTCGCCTTGGAAGTGGACTTTGTATCTTCAATTTTTTGTTCCAGTGTCGAGTGCCCATAATGGGGCATGCCATATCCCTAAATTAATGGCCCCGTCTGCTGTATGTATTTCTTTCTCTAATAGCTATGTATTGGGCATGTGTCAACATCTAGCAAGATTTCTCTCTTCTTGCATCCGCATTCTGTGTCCTCGTGCTAGCAAGCAGATTAGGAACTAATGGCACCCACGTGTCTTGATCTCACAAACGGGATTTAAAATGGTATAAGCACAGACCTTATATAAATGGTGTGAATCCCAAGAAACCCCACAACATATTGCAACTTGAAACCCCAAAATACCTGGAAAACTGGTTTGATTCGTCAGACTCATATTTGGTCTTTTGAGTTGTTCTCCGGATTGCACTTCTAACTGTTTTCGGGTTGAATTCACGACAACATTTCAACAGAAAACCTTTGTCATATTTCAAAGTGAAACTAGAAATACCTGTGAGGATATCTTTTTTGTTTGTAAGCCTTTGTCATATTTCAAACTGGAACTAGAAATTTTTATTTTATTTTTGTGTAAGCATTTGAAAGTAAGAAGACATCCTCAGTGCACTTAGTTTCTAGTGCAAAATGTAAATAAAATGCGGGAAAAAAAAAACATTAAAAAAATGTGGTAAATAGCTTATGTGTATGAAGGTGTGTGAGCCATGGCACCCGTGGCCGCACATCTTAACTGCTAACAATCCTTCCGAAGGCTACAACACCTTAAATCACCAAAGAGATAGATATAAACGTGTAGATATATACCTTTCTGCATATACACCCCTTGGTGAAGTAAAAAGTTTACAACACAACACTCTAGGGATTATAAAAAATAAAAGAAGTCTAGAGACTATCAAGCTCTCAACAGCTGGATAGGAATCTATGAGCATTTATGTAAGTACATATGGGTGACGATGTCAATTCAACTCCAGTATGACAACTTACAACTTAATAGCAATATGTTTATTTTGTCTCGTGAGCACGCACAATGCATGGATTGTAAAGTGGGATTTCCACCATGCATTAGCTCACTTTCCTCAAACTTTTTTTTTAATTTTTTTGCAAGGATAAGTTGATAAAGAAAAACAAAAACTAAAAAGAAAACATAAGAACCCAAGACCGACAACATCATTCTCTACCTCCCGAGATAACCATGAAGGGGGAGAATATATCCAAGTTCGGACATTAAACAATTTCCAACCCTCTGGGCAATCATGTGAACGGAGTTTGTACCCATTCTCAAACTCCTCTTGATGCTTATTAAAAGAAAAAATATGATAGAAATTGTAGTAAAAACTGTCACAAAACAATCAAGGTTATACAGACGTTGGGTCTGGGTCAAATCTAGGCATTTTGACACTAAAACTAACCTAGATTCGATCCAGACCCAATGCGTGTATAACCTGCTTGATTGCTTTGTGACGGTTTTTACTAGAATGGGTACAACTTCATACATAAGTGATTCATTTTCCTTTTAAAAAGCATCAAGGGGAGGTAGAGAATGGGTACAAACTTCGCTCAAATGATTGCCCAGGAGGGTTGGAAATTGTTTAATGCCTGAACTTGGATCAATTCCCCCCTTTCTTGGTTATCTCGGGAGGCAGAGAATGATGTTGTGGGTTTTGAGTCTTATCTTCTTTTTTCTTTCTTTCTTTTCTAAATTGAGTGAGTTGGTTCGAGGAAGATCGGTGGATCCACCCATGTCAGTCAGATTTTTTTTTTTTTTTTGTCCAATTGCCTCCAATGATTCCTCCCCACATAACTTGAACTTAAGTTATTTACCACCTAACTTAATTACTTGGAAAGTGGTAATAGCAATACATCTTACTTTCGTACTTTTGTTTTCTACATAAGTTATTTTTTTTATATATATTTTTACCTTCAATTGCTTGTTAATTGAGTCATGGGTTGACTAGTGATTCGCTGATCCACTTGATTGGCAAAATTTAAAACAAGTCAAGAGTTTAAACCATCATTTCTACTACTACATGATTGACGACTTACTCTGAATATATTGACCCAGAATATAGGGTCTAGGAGTACTTTTGGCTTCACCGCATCTCTAGGCATGGGGACAGCTTGATTGGAAAGAGAAAGTTAGAAAACCAAAATGAAGAATTGGGGACCGAAGAAGAGTTGGATGGACTCTTCGGAGTAAGATATGAAAATAACAAAAACTTTAGATCGATGATAGTGTATAACCAAATTCTGTGATAAGAAGACAAGTGTAGGTGTGGCCTCCACTCACTTAATTTTTGGCTTCTATTTACAACAGCATATTAGGCATGAAGATATTAATAAGATACCAGTACTTCTTGTTAAACAAAAGTGCAAAAATAGAAGATGTACTCACAAACATAAAAGACAGCGATTTATGTGGTTTGGTTGGATTGCCTATATCTGAAAGTGACTGATTCCACCATGATCAAAAGAAAGGTGAACAATGGTTTTACAAGAGTAACCTCTTTTTCTTTCGAAAAACTCTTACATAAAACTAGGGTTTTAACCATTTTAAACAAGCAATTATAGAAGTAAAATTTCAAACGATAACTCCAACAAAATTTGGCGGGCCAGGAGTTCCACCCTATAACCCAGTAGGGATATGTCACAGAGTTACACCAGGGCACCTTATATTTTAAGTTTGCACAAATAATATTCCCAGCTTTTAATTGGGCTCTATCCTAACAAATCTTGCAAAAGAAAAAATAAATATAGAATCACTTAATTTTCATAGTACTGCAATGGGTAAGGAACTTCAAAACAGAAGTTTTGGAAGACCCCCATCACAAACCTTTTGCATTACAGATCCTCTATGTGGAGAACCGTAGGAGAAGTCTCTGGCAACGCATGAGAGAGTGGCAAGTGTCCCCCATTTTTTTTTTTTATAAGCTGTGTCCCCTATTTTCTAGTGATGATGTTAATCCCACTGCTTCGGATAGTTTTTGGTTTTAAAAAACCGTACAATACACAGTAAGATAAAGGGCAGGGTGTCGGCATGACAATAGCACTGCAGAAACAGCCAATTTAGAGGGTCTCCTACCAAATGGACAGTCTACATAGGTCACATGTCTTTAAAAAGGTTTCTATGTAGTTAGGAACCTTGGGAGTTTAGAAATTAATAAAATCAAAATATTTTTTTCAAGATTTCTAATTCTCCCCAAATGTTCTGTGATGAAAATGTGTAATGTCTATGGTGAATTATAAGCTGAAACTTGGCCTTTGGGGGTTAAAAACGTTCAAAAAATTACTCAGTTGAAAAAGAAGGTATTCAAAAAGAAATACTAAATTCAACACACATCGTGTGTCAATCAATGGCACACTTACAGAGGCCTGTGTC
>JAOXJP010234732.1:0-10116 GCA_025762735.1 Platanus orientalis
ATTCTTGTATGTGCCACCACACAAGAGAGCAAGGTTCAAATCATGTAACATGTATGGGTTAATTTATTGTTTAAGGAGTGGGTTATTTTTGTAATAAGGGCATTAGAGCTAATGGTAGGCTGCTACATCAGCCAATATGACCCATAACAGTGGCTGGAGACAGCCATGTATTTTTTCCTCTGGAGACATCTAAAGTCAACAAGAGGGGGCCCACACATGAGCAAGTCGACAGCTCCTCTCTCTCTCTGTCTCTTAGCTTCTGGTAGTTTTATATTTTTGGAATTTATGTTTTTAGAAAATTTATGTTTAAAAATACTTGGCTAGTAAGCATTAGAATTTTAGGATGTTTCTATATTAGGAAACTTATATTTCTTTCATGTAATCAGCCTATTTAAAGGCACCAAAGTGTAAAATAAAATCAGTGAAGTTTGAAATAAATTTGGATTGTGATTGGGTGTTCCCAAACCTGGCCATGGGTCTCTTCCCCTCTTCCCAAGGGTAACGTCATCTATAGGTTCCCCTTTCTCTCTCTAAAGTGGGTTGTAGCACATCTATGTGAGCACATGAATATTGCTCGCCCTCCCTATTTCTCGTCTCTTCTCTCTTCTTTTCCATCTTCTTCTAATCATCAGTCAATCTTTCATCTCCATTCCTATCTCCCTTATACCTCTGTCTTCTCTTTTAATTCATTATTCAAGGGGCTGAAAGTTACACTACCTGAAGCAGTTTCGATTGAAGTCTAACCTACATGTAATGGCCAAATCGTGAGACCGAGTTAAAGGTATGCATGTCTTTATTTTAACAGCAATTTAATCCATCATATTCCTTCATTAATGCTTCTAAATCCATGGCATTTATACGTTAAATTTCTTATGTTATTATAGCCTATTATAACATATCTTCAATTCTGTCCTGAATTCTAGGTTCCCTAAGACCTGAAAATCACCCCATCCTCTTCCCCCTCTTTTTTTATTTCTTTGTTAGAGTTTTGATCGCTAAGGGGTCCTCTAAAAAATCCCTCAAGAACACCTCTGATTCGCTTCTTCTTTCTCCATAAATGTCAAAAGATTCCCTGCTATGCTTGAGTATGCTATTAAAGACCTTAAAGTTTATGAAATTTTTTAATTTAACTTATCAAATCTCAATAGAATTTCACGAAATTTTAACTGTAGAACCCTAGCGTACATCAGAAAGTATTTGGAAAGTTTCAGGATTTTCTAATGCATGACCAAAGGTATTTTCATAATTTCAGACTATCGGTCCAAAATTACAGAATTGCCCTTTGGGCTTCTTTCCCTCTTTCTTCGTATTTTCTGTTCTACTTCATTCTAACCTCTTTTCTATCATCCTATTTCTGAATTTCCCCTATTTTGTGGCTACTTGATTGCTTAAATATTCAATTCTTGAACTATTGCTTCCACACTTTTAATCTAACCATTTTTTGTTTTTTTTGACAAGAAAAATTTAATTAAAGGAGGGGATAAGGCATCCCCAAGCCAGTAAGAGGGCCCCAAAAAAGGCACTACAGGGACTCACAGTTTTTTACAATATGAACCCACCCCAGCTTTAGTTCCATAAAGAAACTATTAACAAACTCTTTACAAATGGAAGCCAACCAAGACAACTGTCATGTGCCCTTCTATACACTACATAAAAAGGCTCCATACAATTGTAAAAAATTATATTGTTTCGCTCCCTCCAAAAGGACCACAAAATGGCTAACATCCACATTCTCCAAATCCTCCTTCCTTTACCACCCCTTCCAAAAAGCCACCATTGATGGAAGAGATTTGTTATGCAATTTGACATAAACCAATTAAGGGTGACCTCTTGAATCAGCATAGAGCAAACTTCAAACGCAAACAGACAATGGATGAAGATATGATCTATGGACTCCTCAGCATTATGGCAAAGAAAACACATATTTGGGAGAGAGATGCCTCTTCTTTGAAGGTTGTCAAAAGTCAAGCAAAGAAAGCCATCTTAGATTGGGCTTTACACCACCAAAGATCCCTCCAAGGATTTCCACCTCCGCACAAGGATGGAGATAATTATAGAATGATTTCACGATGAAACTTCCATTGGTTTCAATGGTCCAAATTCGTTTATCCTCATTATCAAGAGAAGGATGGATGTGGTGTCCTAAATTTCTCGATCATTAAGCCAATGATGAAGAGGGACATTCCAATTGCCTTCCTTCCCCTCCCCAATCCAGCATTCGGCCACAGAAGCTTTCTTATCCAAGGCTAAATTGAAGATAACAAAAACTTCTACGCTTAGGGGTCTTGGACAGCACCAAAAATCTTCCCCAAAAAGAACATCCCTCCCATTACCCACATCCAAGAGCATAACACGTTTAACTTGATCGGCCAAAGTCATAATCCCATTCCAAAGACTCACCCCATGGGGGGAGATCACTCTTCTAGATTCTCATTTACTAATTGTTCCATATTTTTCCATAATTACCTTCCTCCAAAGACTTTTTTATTCAAAAACGCCCAAGCCATTTTGCAAGAAGAGCCGTATTCACACCTGGATTCTTCTAATTTCAAGCCAACCTTCAAATTTAGACTTGTAGACGTCTCCTAATCAACCAAATGGAGATTTTTGTCCTCTTTTCATCTGTCCCATAAGAAGTCTCATTGCATTCTCTCAATTAAGTCAGCCACAGAGGAGAGTATGGTAAAGAGGGAAAGGAAATAGGTGGGTAAGCTAACAAGCATTGATTTGATTAAAGTGATTTTCCCGTCTTTAGAAAGATAACATACATTTTCAACTCCCTAAACAATTTCTTATTCTCGATAAAATTGGATTTCAAACTTCTTTGCATTTATAGAAAGAACTAAGAGGGAGACCCAAGCAAGAAGATGGAAGGGTGCCCACTTGACAATCAAGAATCTCTGCAAGGCTTCTTAGATTGGGGATGTGACCAACTCTAAACAATTTACTCTTGGATAAGTTAACCTTTAATCCCAAGACAGCCTCAAATCATCTAACAACACATCTCAAGTATCTCATTTGAGAGTAAGAGCTTCGGCAAAAGGTAAGTGTCATCCGCAAATTAGAGATGAGAGATTACAGATTCTCCACTTCCAACCAAGAAACCCTCTAAAAGACTATCGTAAAAAGCATGGAAAAGGAGAGACCCAAATTCTTCCACCACCATAAGGAAGTGAAAAGGGGAGAGATGGTATCCTTGTCTAAGACTAAGGCTATAAACGGAGCAAATTTGAAGCAGATGTGTATACATCCGCATTCGATTCATTTAATACATGGATTCATCCGAATTTGCATCCAATATTCAACAATTTTTTTAAAACAAGATTTGCATTCGAGTCGGTCCAATATCGGATGGGAATTTGGATATTTGCATAATTCTCTTAAAAAAAAGTCCTTATCGCCATCGACTCTGGTTTACCGCTCAAAGAAGAGAGAAAGAGAGAGAGAGAGAAATAAGAATGAGATAAAGGAAGAGAGGGGGAAAAAAACTTGCCGGTTTAAGTCTCCATTGATTTCATTTCTTCCCACCATTTTCGTTGTTGTTGTCGCCGCTTTTGCAAGAGGTAAGATTCCAACTTGTGTTTAGTGTTTTCCCTCCCTTCCCTCTCCCGCTCTCCCTCTCTATTGATTTCTTCTTCATCAAATATGTACAATGATACATGGAAATAGTTTTACACAATAAATTTTATTTTTCAATAAATACACCAAATAAAAGATGAATTCTTAAGAAGAATATAACCAAAAAAACAAAAAGAAATTGAGAAAGAGAGGGAAATTTGTTTTAGCGGAAGAGATAGGAGTTCCCGCACGAATTTTCGGGTGAAACAACTTTTTTGTTTTTCATTCCCAAGTCTTTGATAATGGTTATTAGTAAAAATACAGCAATATGCTCGCTTAATGATTTAAAAAGTTAATGCCCAACCTTTGTGTTTGTTGTGGTTTAACCCCATACACCCCATTTTTTCTAGGTATCTATTTTTCAATCGAAAACTGTTTTTACAATTTTAACCCTATGCACCTAGCCTTTGTGTGAAGGACATGATAGGACATACAAAATCCTTGACATAACATTTGTTATACATAAACTTAATTGAATACATATATTTAGCAGAGCGGATGTATAAGCATCCATATTTGATTCGTTTATAAACGAATATTTGTTAATTGAATTGAATATTTAAACAAATCGAATATAAATGCATCCGTATTCGCTTTAAGCAGATCAAATACAAATTGAATATGGATGCTTAAACGGATAGTTGACAACCCTATCTAAGACACCTTGTGTTGTCAAAATATTTAAGAGGAGACCCATTAATCAAGACCAACAAAGTTGTTTTCTCATAACATTTCTTCATCAAATTCCTCAAATTTAACCCAAAACCCATCATATGCATCATATCTTTCAGAAATGCCGAGTTAACACTATCATAAGCCTTCTCAATGTCCAACTTGCAAAGAACACTAGACAACCCTTCTTTGATTAAGAGTCAATGCATTTGTTAGCGATAAGAACACCATCATTTTTTTATGAACAACGAAATATATTAAGAATAAAAAAAGGGAAACAATTACAAGAGGCAATCACCAACAAGCCAAAATAGAAAGCAGCCCTACAAAACAACTAAAAAACTACTCTAAAAGCTCATCCAATGTCCTTGAAAGCAAATAAAAGGTCCATGACAGCGACAAGTTATTGAATGCATAACACACTTTAACCTATCAGCCAACAATTTAGCTAATATTTTGTAAGTGCTACTCACAAGGCTTATAGGTCTGAAATCTTGAATCCGCTCCGCACCATTTTTTCTTAGGGAAAAGGGATGAGAAGGTTGCATTGCTTCCTATATCTAAGAAGTCGTTTTTGTAGAAGTCTTCAATCATAAGGACACCTCCCTTAACCACTTCCCAACATGACTTAAAGAACGCCATAGAAAACCCATCCGGCCCTAGGGCGTTATCCCCATCAAAACCCCAAATAACATTCTTAATTTTCTCCTGTAAAAATGGTCTTTCAAGCAATTCTCTCTTATCAAGTTGCTTGAAAGGGAGTCCATCAAGTTTCAGTCAAACTATGCTTGGGTTAGAATAAAGGTCCTTAAAGAAAGAAACAACATGATCTTAGATAGCAAAGATATCCTCCACCACCGTATCCCCAATACATAGCAGAGAGATGTTGTTGATATTTCTTCTACTCGATGCCAACTTGTGGAAAAATTTCGTATTATTGTCCCCCTCCTTGAGCCCTTGAATCTTAGCTTTTCGTTTCCACTAAATTTCCTCCATCAAAGCAACTCTTTTAAAGTCCGCTTTAAACATATTTTTGCACCTGATTTCCTATCCAAAAAGGCTCGTCATCTCTTCTTTATTGTCCCACCACGTAATCTCTTCAAGCAGTGCATTTTTCTATCCTCCACATAACCAAAAACCTTCTTGTTCCAAGTTTTCAACTTATCCCTCAGCATCATTAGTTTAGTTCTAATACGGAATCCCAGTCTCCCTTCCACGTCAAACCGATTCCACCAATCTTTAACCATATCCACAAAACCAAGCTACAACAACCACATATTCTCAAACATGAAGGGACGAGAAAATTTCAATAGTTGCTTAATGTTTAAGAGAATTGACATGTGATCAGGTGTTGGGCAAGAAAGGACTTCGCCCTTAGAGACCAAGAAGGCTTCATCCCCTTCCGGGGCCCTTCTGGGGATACAAAAAACCTATCTAATTTGCTAAGAACCCAATTCTCTTGCACATTAGACTAGGTAAAAGCTGAACCAGCCAACTGAAGTTCCCTCAAACACATTTTGTCAATAAAATCTTCAAAAAGATGCATGCCAATAACCCATCTACCACTTCCACTCACTTATTGAAAAAAAAAATCTACCACTTCCACTCCTTTCCTCCAGGATGCAAACTTCATTGAAATCGCCCCTAATGCACCAAGCACCCTCCCAACCATTTCTAACATGCTAAAGTTCCTCAAAAAAATCTGGGAACAATGCTTCATCCATAGGCCCATGAACACCCGTTATAATCCAACCTTGATTAGAGTATATTAGCATGGCTCTTTATGAAATATGAAGCCCAACCCAAGTATCTTCCACCACCACACGACCTACATCCCAAACCACCCAGATAACCCCCAAAGCTCCCTGGGAAGAGAGAAAATTTGGTGGAGAAACCCTACCCCACAATCTAGGAAAACTTACCTAGGTTGCAAATTTGGCACAGAAACTTGAAAGATAAGCAACCCACTCGTGGAAGCCAAAAAAAACCAAAAATTTTATTGCTTATAAGATGTCTAAAACAATGTGGCTAGCCCTTCTTTTATAACCCACGACCGGCCTTAGTTCCCTTACAAAACTTCTTAATTTTAGAAACAAGAAAATTCTAATAAAAAAAAAAAGAAACTGATTACAAATAAACTCCAGATCATAAACTATTTGCAATTAAGAACCTCTGATCTAACTTGGAATTGACAAAAGACTCCTAAATCCTATTTTCATCACTTGTTGATGTCCCCTTAGTATTTTGGTCATAACTTCTCCAAATCACATTGGATTCTCAAGATTTTGGTCTCATTGGAAAGGTAACTGAATAACCTTTCAAATGGCACCAAAATCAAGCCAAACAAACAAGTTTTGATCTTCAAAAACTTGGGCTAAAAGTAATTGACAGGATTACAACATTTGACTTGAAGAATCCTAATGACATTAGGGAACTAAATTTAAAATCCAGCAATTAAATAAGGATAAGACTCTTATTAAAATCCTAATAAAACTAAAGATAATGTTCTCCATAATGCTCCACACAATCTCCACTTTGGCTGCCACACGTATGGGTCCCACCCACATGTCACTTGGGGTCCACTTCAGCCACAATGTCTGCATCACATGGGTGGAGAATGAAAGTCTCATACAGAAAGGGAAAGAGACTCTGGAAAGTTAGTTCCAGCAGCAGTATGCTGGTCATTGTGGCTGGAGCTGAACAACAGAGCCTTCGATGTATTTGGAACCATCTTATTGGGTTTATATGAGGGCAAGGGAGCGAGTGGCTTTTAGGGCTTCAAATTGTAAAGGATGTGAGAACATAGGACTGGGGATGGTACTAAGGGAATGGGATTCTGTAATTGGGATTGAAAGGTAAAGGGGAGTTTCCTGTCTATGTATAGAATTATACTCCTGTAATTCTTTTGCTTTTGAGCATGTCCTGTCCCCATATGAATGCTATTGTTTTTTTCTCCAAAAAATGACATCAGACCAATTTAACAACGTATCTACAACTATCAAAGTCTCAAAAAACAAATTCTGCCCAAGTGAAGAGAGGAAGACCCAGAAATCCTAGATTGGATCCCCGTCTATAAGTCTATCGAATGAGATACACCCAATTCCAACCTAGTCTCCCCATAGCCCTTCAAACACCAAAATACAAGCTGCAGACCGGAAAAAGACAAACAAGAACAGTAAAACCGGCCATCTATTTACAATTCAAAATCATGCAGATCTTAGATTCGTAACCAAATTCCACCCCTTGCGAGAGCGAAAATTTTCACAATACCCATAATTAACCCAATTACAAATTTGGTACGCATTTGAATCAGTCAAGCAGAAAACCCATCACGAAACCTCCAAGTCCAAATCCTTCAACAGTTCCTCCCAAGTAAAAAAACATCAAAACTAAAACCAAACCCAGTAAGAAAAAGAACAAAAAGTCAGAAAGAAAGACTCACTCAGCAAGGTCTCCCAACTGACGCAACACGCCAACGAGACCTGCCATGGCGACACCTTCAAGCAACGCCTCCGGATCATCTCTATCGGCAGCTCTGTACAGCTCCGGATCCGCTAAGCCGTACTCGCTCCTTATCTGGTACCTTGTTAAGGGCATTTCGTCCAAGAATCAAAACCCTAGTTCCTCAGATTTGATTCTCGTTCCCTCCGCAGTTTTCACCGTTACATTTCCGCCATTAAAGCTCCGAAACCAATCTCTATACACGAGAGAGAAGATTTTTATCGGGTTTTGGGACTTGGAATGAATATACTGCATCAGTCTCGCAGAGGCGACGAAGATTTTCACTAGAAAAAAACTAGAATCCGTGAATCCCCTTTGAAAAACGCTTCTGTGTTTACAGCGTATTCGTATATCGTGGATCCTAGTGGGTCCACATCTTTAGATCAACGGTCGGAAATGCGTTTCAGGTATCCATTTGAGTGCATATCTGGATGACAGTCTAAAGTGTATGTACAAAGGGATGACAGTCTGTCATTCATCACAACTTCATTGTGTACTCTGTATATCTGGATGGGACCCACTATTCCATTGTCTGTGCAAGGTTGACTTGGACCAAGATTCGATCTGATTGGCTGAGAAAGTGCCAAGTGTAATTCTATATTTTATTGGTCATGATCCTCTGTAGTAAGTTAAACTACATTAAAGTGCAATGAGTGTCCATAGCATGACATGTATACAAAAATTTAAAACTCCTGTCCAAATTTGATTGAAGTTTTAAATTTTTATATACATGTCACGTTTTGAGTATCATTGCACGTTTAGGTATTTTAAATTATTGTGGAAGTTCTGGCTTAGACTTTTCCATAAAATTTATGGCTTAATATTGTACAACTCTGTCAGTGTTTGTTGCATTGTTGGTGGTCTCAAGCATGCTTGCTTAATGGAGGGTTCTGTTAGTTGGCAATTAAGTCGATAAAGTTGAATAGGCTTGGAGAAACATAAAGATAGGGTAGTTTTTTAAAGTTCCTATGATATCCTCATTTATTAGAGTTAGAAGTACATGGGACGATGATATAATTTAATTGGCTAACTTGTTCAAAACGATAACTATAGTTAAAGGAGGAAAATGTTTAGTGATTAAAATGTCTGTGGTGTTTCACTATAAGCTGACATGTGTTGTGAGGGTTAAAAAGTCCAAAAAGTTGTTCAGTTGAAAAGGTTGGTGTTATAAAAGAGACCAAATTCAAAAATACATCACGTGTCAATCAATGGCACACCTACATAGGTTTGTGTCAATTCTCCAAATTAAATAAATGCTCAATAAATAAAAGAAAAGTATTATGGTGCTTCTCTAAAACAATAAGGATGGTATTTACTACCAAAACAGAATGATGATGTTTATAGGTACATCAATTCTAGTAGGTTTAAGTTTGTGAGCCATTTTATAAAGCTGTGGAAAAAAGTATTTATTGCTTTTTTAGAAAACTCTTTTAAATTGGCTGGGATTATATACGGAAATTTGCTTTTCCTGATTATTTAGGATGACGTCAGGGAGCTGAATATCAGTACTTAAAAGTGGCTTTCACTTTTTGGGGGGTGCTTATCAGTTTTCAGCACTAATGTGTCCACCCACTAATGCCATCCTAATACATACGGAAAAACAGATTTCCGTATACAATCTTTTCCGCTTTTAAATATGCCTAACTTTTCTTTTGTTATTTTTATAATGTTAATCCCAATCTAGTAATAATTCTTTTTTGGTGTTGGATGACCATAATGCTTTACTTTGTTGGAGACCTCCGAATGTATTGGTTAAAATTAATTTTGATGGAGCTTTTTGTGCATCTTCACATGCTTGTGGACTTGGGGTTATGGTTTGTGATTGGAGGGGGTTTTTCTTACATGCTAAATCAGTTGGAAATTTTGTTGACTCTAGTCTAGCTCTTTCTACAACCCCATGTATAAGGGCTTTAGGTGTTTGATATTGGAGAATGATTCCTTATAAGTCATAGGGGTGTCAATCAGGTTGGGTTGGGTCGAGCAAGGGCTAATCCGAGTCCTGCTCAAAAAATATATATTGGCCCAAGCCTGGTTCGAATCTGAACTCAATTCAAAATAGTTAGCTGAAGCCTAGCCCAGTATAAAACTATGGGCTTTGGGCTGGGTTTAGGCAGTCCGAAATGATTAACTATAAGTGCCCAAAAGAGTAAATTTACTTTATTTTGAAAACCACATGTCATGTTGTTATTAAAAAAATGTTATTTACATAATTATATATATATATATATATATATATGTACATATATGTATACATGTATACATATATATATATATATGTATATATATATATGTATACATGTATACATATATGTACATATATATGTA
>JAOXJP010234733.1:0-10115 GCA_025762735.1 Platanus orientalis
AATGAAGGGTCACAGTCCAATGTTTTTTTTTTTAAACATTTAACGAGGATTGTCGAGAGTTGAACTTGGTATATCCTAAGAAAGGGGCTTCATGAATATTTCTTTTTGAACATAGCCTCAACTTATATCTTTCTTTTTCTTGATTAATTCTATGTTGTTCACTGTCAAAATAAGATATGTTTTAGATAATGAGGTGAGGAAAGGGATGACAGCCATTCTTTATGGGAGTACAAAATATTTCTATCTTTTATGTAACATAGACAGCTCTTGACCTTTTGAGGGGGGATGATTCAATTTTTGCATTAATCTTGATGTTGCCTATTTTATTCTTAGACAAGAAATAATTCCTCTTTAATTATATAACCATAAAGTAGCTTAGTTATTTTGTTAATTAGTATCTCTTTATATAGTATTTTTAAAAGGGTTGGGAGTGAATACCTTCTTCCTAGACATAATTGTTGTTATCTTTCCATGGTAGAAAGTTTGAGGCTTTTAGTTCATGATGGCTATACCAATACTTTGACCTCATATGACATGCAAACAATACATAGAGAAAGCTCATAACATTTTCTTTGTTCATTAAAAAAAAAGTTTTTTTTCTCATAATTGGCAACCAAATATGATTAGCTTAAGAATAAATATTTTGTTAATTCATTTATTAGTTGAATGAACTGATTGAAGCCTTCATGTGGTTTTAATGTTGTCTATGGTCTTTTCTTATGTTGAGTTATATGTCATTTTCAAAATGGAAAACTTTTCAACATAAACTACATCATGGTTAGAATCTAAAGTTGCTTTTTGTCATGAACAACAACTCATACTCAATCTCTTCTTTTGCATCAAGCTTTAGTGTTGTTGTAATTATATACATTGGAATGAGTGTAGCTTGAGTACCCATTTGTATATAAATCTTTAACATATGGATTCCTTTTGATCTTCATCCTAGCCTATGTTATCTACATACTTTACATGTTTGTTGATGCAATAACATATTTGATTCTTTGCTATATACCCTCTTATGGAGACGACTTTCACATCTTTTCACACCTCCTTCTCTCATTTTAGAAGTTCATGGCCTAGAAAGAAATTCATGTGTGAATCGTCTAACATAGTTTTGGGCTGAGCCTTTCAGACTAAATAGATTTAGAACTAAACTAATTTAAACATGCCCAACCTAAGCCACTCCATGTCAGTCTAAACCAAAACTAATTATATTTTAATTTATAAATTACCCAAGATTCGTTATAGGCATGATTAGTGTACAAAGGAAAAACCATGTTCTTTCTACTATAAAGAGTTTATCGCACTTAATATCTTATTGTTTTTTCGATTTGGGATAATGGAAAAGGTATAGTTTCATTTTTTATTCTTATTATTCTTGTAGATGGTGCTACTAACATCTATTGTTGTCTTGGTTACATGAAAAATAGTAAATAAGCTACAACATAAAAGGTAAGTTGCACCTTTGGAGCTTTGACTTGCATAGCATAGCTTAGTTCACTTAATTGAAAGGTCTGTACGACATATATTGCATTTGGACAACTTAACTTATTCATTTTAAACTATATGAATATGACGGATGTGAATAAGGGTGTTGGAAATGAAAATGGTGTTGTGGATGTATGGCATATGTTGATGGCATTGGATAACTTAAAGAATCTTTAAATAACTTATTTTTATTTATTTCTAAAGTACTGTAGATGTTGGTAAATACAGTGGTGTGCTTGTGTTTATCTAGATAAACTCGTGATGAAGACTATGTAATATTGATGTAGATGGATATAGAGCTATCGGGTGGACAGTGATGATGTGGTAGATGTATGATATATTTGGAGTGTTTTTGTTGATATATGGACTATCAAGTTATTGAAGAAGTGACATGAGGATCACTATTCATCCTTAGGGGGTCCATATTATAGCCGTTATGCTGCCGAAATTTTGGCAGAAATGACATGTGGATTCCCTACTTAATCTCAATAAAATGAGATAAAAAGCAATCGGTGAGATGAATAGTTGATAAATCAAGATTGACCATAGACTATAATGGGTTTAGAGTAGGTAACCGCGAAAGCGGATGAGGTGGGGTGCCAAACACCTTCCCCAACTCATAAACGAATAACTTACCCTAGAATCTTTGGGAGTTTAACCAGTTTAAGTATGGAGTTAGACATTTCAAGCAAATTTTAAAACTTGAATTTGTTTTGTTTTCAAAACTGATGTTCAGTCACATCATTAAAAGGCTGGTGGCGACTCTAAATCACGTGGGATATTTTCTGCGATAGGCGAATCTCTTTCCAAAAGGGATTTACCCGTTGTGCGAAAATCAAGGCCCATAAAAGGTGTCTCGAAAAAGAAAGTAAAGTGATGGATTCATTCTGTTACGATGATCCAAAGCGTCCATATGATATTATCAACACGAGGACCGCATCAGCATTGCTTTAGGGATATACATATATGTTGTCGCGACGTTTGCCGGAGAGGGCATTATATTCGAAAAGGCACACATCACTGTGACTCCTGGCCTTTGACTCTTATAAAGTCAGTTATAGTCGGCTCTCATAACGCCAAGGAACAATCACACTTGACCTTTAAAAGTTGACCCATTTTGACTCTCATAAAGTCACACAACATTGGACGTCCACCATATATGACTCTTATAAAGTCAAATAATATGTGACTTTTATAACATCCACCATATTTGACTATCATAAAGTCAAACAACATGTGATTCTTATAAATTTAAATGATATATGACTCTCATAATATCTACATGGCTTAACTCTCATAATGTTAAGCAACCATGACTCTTATAATGTCAGTCACATTTAACTCTTATAAAGTTAATCTTACTCGCCCCTCGAAATGTTGAGTAAAGCAAAAAACATGGTCTTTTATTTCATCAAAAGTTCTTACATCCTCCCTATTATATTATTTTGGGAAGGCGAAAATGAGACATTGGCATAAAACCTCTTCTTCGGTCAGGGAATATTGGATTTGATTGCCTCATTTTACGAACTCTTCTCGAAGACGATTTATGTTGGAAGAGATGGTAGAAATCTCTGATTCAAGAGCGCTTCCCTCTGCTGCTCTCACTTTCCAGGTAGCCTTAAAAGCCTCGATTCGGACCTGCACCCTTGTCAGTTCCTCCTGGGCATTGGCCAAGGCATTGTCAATACTGGTCACCGAATCATAAACCCGGTCTACCTTCTCCATTAAAGTCTTCTTCTCGGCCTTAGTGGCATCCAAGTGAGCTTGAGCCTCGATATTACTCTCAACACTCATGAGTTCCAACATTAGTGTCGACAGCTTCATTAGAGACGTAAAGTACATCTTTATCCCTCGTCGAAACCCATCATTGTGAATATGGATCTCTACGTCTTCGACCAAGGCTTCCAACACTTCGTCTCGGGTACTCGCGAGGTCAGGTGACAAAGGTGTTAGGGTTGCTATATGTGTAAGCAGCTCTTAACGGATCACGCGTGCTGAGGCAATCATGGAAGGACGCCTGAGGGCATTAGCCATATTCATAATTTCATATGGGAAAGTAAAACAAGAAAGTATTAACAAGGGTGCGCGAGAATGTGTGTTATAATAAAGAAAAAAGTTTACCATGATCCATGAGGGGGACTTCAGTAACATTTCTGCCTCGTAGGTAGCGCTTCTTCGATAGCTACATTAAGCATAGAAGAAAGGTTTAGTACATGGGGAGGTATGACATGAATGATACGTACCCTTCTCAGAGACTACTTCATCTCGAAGGGTGTCTTCATTAACTGTCGGCTCCCCTTGGGCCAGGTCTTCTGATGGAGTCACCTCTACAACTGGTGCTTTACCAACCACGAGGTCATCTTCCTCAATAGTCAAGGATGGAAAAGTAGCGAGAGCATCTTCAGCAGGCGGAGGTGCAGGTTCATCGACCACGCCAATGGCTTTATCCTGGGGCTCATCCATTTTAGGATGCTCATGTGCCTCAGACATCCTTACATCGGTAGAACCAGAAGGTTTGGCATCAGCAAAAACTTCTTTATCAGTATCTTGGGTAGCATGATTGTTAGTCCCGACATATTAGGGCTCCTGCTAGATGCGTCGGCCAATAGAATGCCATCCCTAGGACTGTCAGTCCATCCTTGGTCATCTTTATCAGAACTTTCATAATCCACCAATTCCTCCATGACCACGTCCCATAGGCTGTCAGGTGGCACAGAAAGACCTATGAAAGCTTCAGAACCCTGTGAGGAGTTTACTTTTGTGTCTTTATTATACAGCACGGATTCCATTAGGTCTTGTTGCTCCTCCAACGTCATCATACAATGAGCCCTGCTTGCCGGTATAATCGGAAAACCTGCCTCTGGGACGCAACGCTCTTCTCTCTCAATCACCTGAGGGAAACTCTCATCAGCAGTTGATCTGCGTGTCTCAAGAGGGGTTGGCTCTGCTAGTCTGTCGGTAAAGGCCTACCAACAACTAATTGTGAGAATTAAAGAACATTGAAGTAATGAATATACTAAAGTCGTAATCATACCTGGACATGTTCTTCAATGGGGGTTGGTGAAGGAGGATCCCACGTCTCTTACCTTGAAAATGTACCTGAAGGTCCACCAACTTCTTGAATATGCAAGGAAGTCCCTACGCTAGTAGCGTTCGGAGGCTCAGCATCTTTGACTACATCTTTTCCCTTGAAGGGAAGCTCTTCCCTGGCTGTCTCGCATGATGCGACTAGGGCTTGCTCGACCTGGGCCTTCGCTTCTTCCTCATTGGTAGGTTCTTCGCCAAAGTGAATAGGCTAGTTGGTGGCAAGAGAACACTCCACCACAAAATGAAACTCTTCATCTTCTCTTAGGCATTTTTCCACTGTCCTGTGAATAGGCTAGTTGGTGGCTGCCAGCTCCTTCTTGATACTCTCTATGAGACTAGGGAGTGAGTCATGAGTTACTGACGAGATGTCTTGGGTGATAGGGAAATATGCTATAATCTCCCTCATAATGCCGGTCACTCTCTTGAAAACGTAATCAAGAAAATGACCCTATAGGGCATAACAGTTCATGGTGACGATTAAATCATGCACAGATACCCCTCGCTCCCACAGAGCCACCATTTCTCGCCGAATTACGCTACAGACGCCATACACTTGATGGTGGGAGGCATATCATTGGATACCCGATGGCTTCCTCGATCTTCTCGTTGGCCCGGGCTTAGCAGGAGCAGTACCTCGATCCATGAAATCCTTAGGTATGACCCTTTGTTCAGTAAGAACACGGGGATGACGATTGAAAGGCTGTACCAGACCTTGTTCTTGCATCACAAGTAGTATGTTGGCCAAGCACACTCATTCCGCAAGAGTCTCGCGCCCCAACACAAATTCTCTAACAGAAGATATTTCATGACATTTTGCCTCTTTTGCTGGCTGTCGGGGTTCTTCGATGGGATAGCCCATGATATCTTCAAAATCATCCTCATGAATGGGAGGCATCCATTCCGGTTCCCTTGCCCAGTCAGGAGATGGGGTGCATTGGGGTTTCCTCCCATGAGATCTGCTCCTCGCCAACCTCTTCCTCTTGGATTTACGGGGTTGTTCTTCCTCCTCGTCCTCTTTGGTGGCTGAAGGAGATGGGGGAATAACTTCTTTTTCTGCTTGCTGATCTCTTGGTCGTATGTTGGATCTTCTAGGCCATTGCACAACCAACGTCTTTTGGGCTAAAGTTTTATTATGAGATTGGTCAGCCATTATTACAGTACCTTAACCATCATAAAAAATGACATTGGAATTGGCTCCACCCTCATTATATCTTATTACAGAAAAGAATGAGTTGTACCACCACTTGACATAACGATAATCAAATTGAAGGTTATCCTGTTCAACCATCTCCTCGTGTATAATTGGCCGGCTACCTATCCTCGACTTCACAAAGAAAAGGTAGGCCTCTTGAATCCTCTCTAGAGTACTAGCCTTACCAGTTGTCTTTGCACAAGTGGGGAGAGGAACAAGTCCCTGAAAGCAAGAAAACTGGTGAGCAAATTTATGTGAATTGTAGGCTTCCATGTAAAGATGGTTGTCTCTTCTCCAGGTTAGTTCACCACTTCTGAGAGAACAAAAGTATGCCCAAACATCTCCTGATAAAGACCCATCATCTGTCAGAGTTTGGTTACCGAACAAGTGATCCGGAATAAGGACCAACTTCTGAGTAAAGCAAAATAGTGCAGCTGGATGCAAAACCAGCTCTGTTTTCTGATTCTTTAAAGTGTTGATATATGCAATTCTGTAAAGATCTCTCTCTCCTCTTTGATAAATGGAAGGGAAGTGCAGCCCTAACCATGCGCAAAAATATTTGAGGGGGAAGTACACCAATTTCTCTCCAATACAACCTTCTTGGAGGCCCGCTTCCATAATGTCTCGTAAACTGCTATATAAGCAGTAAAGACTGGGGACCACTAGGTTCATGCGTCTCCCGTCAGCAAGGTTGGTAGCGGCAATGAACATACCAGGGCGAATATGTTCACCTACACTACTGGGGAGAGCCCATCCACTTAAAAAGGCAATATACATCTCGGCTAAGAATACGTGGCCGTCAAGGTCAACGCTCCGTCGGACATTGTCCTTAGACCACGACAAAGATTTTCCCCTAGTAGATAGGCCTGAATGACCCTAACTAATGCGGCTTAACCAGCCGCCATATGAAATATTGATGTCATTAAACTCAGAGAATATTTGAAACAACCTTCGACACGTGGTGGAGAGCATATTGAAATGAGCATTAAAAGGGATGTACTCATCCATCAATCTCCCTTCAAGAGGCAGGTGGCTCATACCAATAAATTCTCATAACGAGATTCCCAGCTCGCCATATTGACATAGAAAGGTATTAGTGTCAGGGCACCACCTAGCAATGGCCTCTGCCACCATCGTATGATGCTTATCAAAGCTGCCGATGGAACCGCATAGTGCCTCGACCATGCCTACAATATCTATCTCTGTGCGGTACTTGCTGAGGCAATGCTCGATAAGAGCCTCCCATTTCCTTTACCTAACTAAAAAGGAGGAAGATCCTCTGTAACTTCGGCTAACCCATGCTGCTTCTTCTAATCGAATATTTCATATTAGACTCTTGAAGTCACTGGTAATAGAATCTTTAAGAGATTCTCTTTCTTCTATGGAGGGGAGAAGGGTGTCGCGAATCGAGTTGTCCCGACAAGCTTGATCATCTAAACGGCACCAACCCTTACAAATTTGTCTAATATAGTCAGGAGGACTTGGCGCATGGTCTATTATCGGGTTAAGGAATTCTGGGTCAAAAAGGCTTTGGCTACAAACCTATTCATGCCTTTAGCGAATGGGAGAGAGAAAGCTCTAGTGACATTCGCAATCATGTAAAAGTTTTCTTTTGGGAGCCATGACTCTGCAAAGAAGATAAGCCCAAGGTTAGAAACTAAGTACAAATGAACATTTCAATACTACACAATTTTTACTTGAACGTGCATTTTCAGTGGCGAATGAGGATCCTGATCTCCATTCGCCAACATTTTGGCACAATGCGGATATATGTCATTATGCTTTGTTGTGTGTGAATGAGAAATTTTCAACCCATTCGCGCCCAACATCTTGCCTAGTAAGGAGGACACAAATGGAAGGTGCCTCAACCCACGAGTGAATATGGGGAGACTGTTTCACAACCATTCAAGCCAACCCAAAGGCGGCAAATGGTTACTGGAAGTCTAATCATCGCTTGAAACGAAGACCAAAATTCCCGATGGGCTTAAAAGCCCCAAATCTTCATGGAGCAAGCTAAAGACTTCCTAATCCACTGACCTTAAGTTTTGAGGGTCTAAAACTCACCTAGAACCAAGAAAAGGGTTTCAGACTCAAGAAACAGAAGATTCACACAGGGGGGTTTGGCACGGTTTGAAACACTTAAAAATGGTGTTTAAAATGGTCACCAGGATGAAAAAGTGTTGGGATGTTTTGAAGTCGAATGTTGAATGCAAAAGAAAATGGGGTGAGGATCAGAGCTCTAAGCACTCGACAATGGGGGAGTTCAATTTCGTTGTAGAAGAATACGAAAGGGGATCTTTGATACCCGTAAGGGTAATTTGGTTAGAACACATAGGATTTGAAAAGGGTTGCCTATTTATAAGGGCAAAAGCGTCATTTCATATGCCATGCGCAGGTAATGGAAGAGACGTGCGTCGCCAGCTCTCATTACCCCTCAAAAAGCACAAACCTAGAAATTGTGGGTGAATGATGAAATGATACTCCATTCACCACACACATCAGTGCGCGAATGATAAACTGATTCTTCTTTCACCACAATGTTCTCTCGGAGAAAGACAGAAACATATTTCATTCTCCAGAGCATAAAGAAAAAAAAAATTTGGTGAGTAGTAGAAATTGAGAGGTCCTAATTGTCACCTACTCTCGACAAGATACTAAATACCTGAGAAGTTAAGGTGGTAAGAATGGTTAAATTAAAATTTTCGTGAAGCATGGACTCTTTGAAGTACGCAATCATCTTGCTTGGTGACTGTTTAAATAAAGTGTGAGGATATGGCTATCAGAAACACAAAGATCTTAGAAATATGAAAAGAAAAGACAATTCATTAATCAAGTTGGAAAATGATTACATGTCCATCATATTCAGAAAAAAGAGAAAGCAAATGTTTTTCATAAACTAAAGATCAAATGAAAGCCTTAAGCTTGTCTCGGAGGGCCGCAGAGATAGGGATCTGTCGTTGAAGGATGGCATCAGCATCAGTCCATTTGTTTACTTCTTCAGGGTGGGTTTCATCACTTCCATTCTCTCGTCTAGCAGTTAAGATGGCTTTGGCTTGAGCAATCAGTTGCGTTCTATGCTCAACGCCACCCTCGCTATCTTCCAAGATGGCAGTGTAGCCATTCAACTCATGCCAAAGGCGTGCGCACTCTGTCTTGATATAGTAAAAGCACTCCACCAACATCTCTGATTTTGCACTTGCAAAACTATCCCGGCAAGTTGTCTCTACATGGATCCGATTCAGGTCAGCTATTTTCTCCTCTGATTCTTTAATAAGGGCTTCAAGATCGGGAGAAGGGTGAGCAAGTCTCAAGGTCTCTTCGGTTTGAGCAATGGCAGTAATAGAGTCTAAAAGAGACTCTACAGTCCTCCTAATACCGGGATTCTTGAAATACATTTCTACCTCGTCCAAGCAAGCTAAAGCCCTAGCCCAAGTACATGGTAGTACAATTATTGCAGGATCCATTTCAATAAGATCTTGCAAAAGACGAGTCTAGGCTTCAAGAGATCGGATTGCATTATCGTGAAAGTGCTCTAACTCTGCCTCACTATAGTTCCACGGTGGTAAGACTGCTTCTTCTTCAAAGGACAATTCTGCATGATGAAGAAAAAGAAGAAAATCAGAACAGGAAATAACCTGTATACTTCTAATAAAGACACTATTACCTGGCAAAGGAGTAGGTTCCATAGGGACAGGCTTTGGGGCTGAAACTGGATTGGATTCTGAAGATGAATTAGTCTCTGATGATGAATTAGTTGTTGGTATGGGGACATCATCCTCAAAATCAGATGAATCAATGATGATTGGTACAGGGTCAACAAGGTGGTCTGGCCTTACTTCAGGACTACAGCTTGGTCTTGTCGCAGGAGTTGGTCTTGGATTGGTCCAGGACCTAAGTCTCATCTTTCTAGGATGGACATTAATAGATGCAGAGGATTCACCACTGTTCATCCTGGAGGACTTTCGTTTGGGCGCCATTACCTAAAGAAAAAGAAAGAACAGAAGAAACATAAATTTTCTCAGTATGAAAGATAACCCGCGAGAAGCATAAAATGTGGGCGAATAAGGATTTAAAGTATCATTCATGCACACTAAATGACACACCTAACTCGCAAATGAAACAAGGAGGAGTCATTCGCAGCCCACTCAGGCAGACAATTCACTGGATGAACCAAGGGGCCGTGAATGAGCCGCGGAAGATGATAGTTACTCTAAGGACGACAATTAAAGTTGCAAACAAGAAAGAGCAGAAGAAAATGGTTTTAACTCCCGAAACCGCTCCAATGATGTTTTCTTGGACTGAATGAAGATTTTCCCTTCCTTGAAAGAAAGGAAGTCAAAATCACAAA